>CM060833.1:48680000-48950000 GCA_030762175.1 Metallyticus violacea | reverse complement strand
AGATGCTTTTCGTCACCCCAAAGAGCGCCATTGGAGTAACTGAAACATTTGTCACGTTCAACACTATCTCCTGTTTTCTCTTCACGATTCTTGGCTCTAAATCTTTTGCTGATGTAAACAGTCTCATTTGATAAGGTTCAGTTTTACAGCTAACACGCTAAATTCTTTCTTTCCTACGGAACGTAATGTGTACCAAGGAATTCATCCAACCGGGTAAGTTTTCTTTGTAGCCTACTTTCTTTATATTTATTTACTATCGTTAAACAACAAACTTAATATGTTTAGACAAATATAAAAGGAAATTATAATAATTTCATTTAAAATGCATTCATAAAACAAAACAAAAATAATATTTGTACAAGCCGAAAGCATCTATATTGCATATGCAATTAAAAATATTATTTAGTACAATTTTAAATTAAGATAGAGGCAATTTTTATATTACTCTCGACAAAATTATTGAACAAATTCAAGTCAATATTTTGATAACAGTATTGTGTACTTTTTAGTCCAACACTGCGGTGTCTACATTGTTCTTACTATTGTGGGTATAAACAGTACATTTTAAAATAATTTTCCATTATTTATAACATATACTAAATAACAACTTATGTAAATAGCTGAAACAGTAATAATATTACATTCTTCAAAAACAGTTCTATAGGAAGCTCTATGAATTAAGTTTATAGATAAAATTACTCACGTCTGTTCAAATTCATGTACACATAGCTTACTTTGGCAAAATTTTAGATTTTGCAAAAATAAAAACTCTAATTTGTTTGTAAAGGAATTTATTATAACAAGGATAAGTAAGAATATTATAAACGCTTAAATAAGAAATAGTTAAATATGGCCACCACTGTATTGTTCAATATGAAAATTTCTGTGTTATAAACGGCATTCACAGATAGCTGTTAATAAGTTCCTGGACTTTGTTGTACACTAATTTTGGTCTGCTCGATTTAATTTCATTGTTAAGTGCACTAATGTTCTCAAAATTTGTTCTGTAATTCCTTTACAGAGCAGGATCCTTTTCTCAAGACATATAACATACGAAAGCTTCTCAATGCATTGGTATATTGTCTATTGTATTCGTAATACTAGTGAATAAACTCAATAAGAACTTGTAAAGGCTAAACTAATCTAAAATTGCTGTCAGTATTCTAAACCACTATTCTTCATAAAAGCGTCACACAGTTACTATAGCAAAGAGTTAAACAAATGAATATGGGAAAAAATTCTCTAAGGCATAATGTATCTATATGGAACCAAATTATTAACATGCATAGCATACACTGTTGGTTCAAACTGGGAATTTACTTTAGAATAAACGTATACATGTCCAGGCCTTTTTTATCACTTAAGAGGAGACAGAATGGTGATTTTCACTATTTTTTACATTCTCAGTTTTAGATATCATTTGAATATTTTTATTTTACTGCTTATTTTAATATGTGTTTTAAAATACATAGTATAATATTTCTAACTGTTTTAAAAAAATTATAATTTTGTGTTACTACATTTTATGTTACTCTGGATAGGTTACTTAGTAAACTTTATACTTTTGTGAATATGAAGAGGGAGATATGCAGAACTATCTGCCTGGAGTATTTTGAGGTTTTATTTCTTCTACAAAAATGTGAATTTTATTTTATTTTTAACGTTTAATTGCAATTTCTGAAAAAATGGCCTTTCCTATACAAATTTACTATTATAACAGAAATGTACTTTGAAATTTTACACACTATTTTAGCTCTTTGACTATTAATTTGGTTTAAAAGTTTGAAAATAATATATACAGTTATTTAAAATGTTAAATGTAAATTTTTAAGTAAATTGTGCGCCATAATATTTAAAAATTTGTAGCTTTCTTATTGTTCAATGTAAATTCTTATTTTTAATCAAGCACATGAAAAAGCATTTATAAATAAACTGTGCAAAATTAGCTAACTATATTTAGTATTTTCTGAACAAATAGATAATAAGATAATGGTTAATAATTTTTTACTTTTCTTAAAAACTACATAAGCAGCAGAAGAAATCCGCAAAAACAGTGCACTATACATCAAGTGTTAATGAAAAAGGAAGAATAGACTTGCTAATTGATTAAAAATGATAAAGATTATAGCCTAAGAAATAAAAATATTATTTGGACAAGTTTTAAACTAATAATTCTCTATGGATTTTACAATATAGATCATATAAAGTAATTTCCACAAAGTTACCTTTCAATTTTATGAGCTACTAAATTAACACTACTACTTGAGAAGTAAATACTTTATGTTTTATTGCAACTTAAACCTATTTTAATCATGTATTAGTCTTAGTTAAATTTTGGTGCGGTGTGACGGTGGCTTGCACTTTGAAAAGTTTTCTTCCCCTACATCTTGTATGGAAGCGCCCCTTCTGGGAGACTCGAACTCCTTGGAGGTAGGGCTCCGCTGGTGTCAGAGTGTTCTATCTAGAAACAATATTTTTTGAATGGTGTTTAACGCCCGTTTTTACTACTGAGGCACCACAGGCGGTGGACACTGGTGATACATGAAATGAAATGATATATTGGGAAAGGATTTTTTTTTTTTTTTAAGGAAGGAAGCTTTCCAGGCCTAAGTTTAGGTACCTCCCCGGCATTTGCCAGTTATGAAGACTGAGGAAAACCTGGAAAAAACCCCAGTCAGGGAGGACGGTCCTGGCGGGATTCGAACCGCAGACCTCCCGCTCACGAGTCCATGCCTTAACGACCTCGGCCACCCGTGGCGGTCGAAACAATATTTGTGAATGTGCCTCACAGCCCGTGGATTCTGGCCACGCGGTGTATCCCTCATCTAATCCATTCTTTATGGAGCTGCGTGGACACAAACGGCCAGCCCTTGAAGACTGAAGTGCAGGAATGTCCTTTTCTGGCCCTAGCAATCCAGCCCAATCCAATACCATAACCTTGCTGTCAATTCCTTCTTTTCTCACTAGCACCTGTTTTGTAAACCATTTTTTGTGTATTCTTTATTTTATAGAGCAAACCACAATCCATAACTCCGAAAATTCCATAGCAGTTTCTACAGCCAATTTCGAGGAGGCCATTACCATCACAGGTAATGTATCAATTTTGCAATTGTATTATTATCGGGCCCCTAAGGTAGGTTGAAAATTTGCAACGGTATTATTGCCCCAGAGTAGGTCGACGATTTTGGAACCGCATTTGTTGTTCCAATGTAATGTAAATGGAATGGGATCTCAGGGTAAATATTGGACCGTTTTTAATGACGTAAAGTCATTAGGGGGGGAAGGAGATTGTTCACTGTAATAATGAAGTTAATGAATTAATTTAATTAATAAATTTAATTTATTTTACAATTTGGAAGGTTCTGGAACATGCTGTTCTTCGGCGGATTATAGTTCGCGGTATTCACTCGCGTATTTATTCACTTGAACACGATGGTGATTATTATTGCTATTATGTTGTAGTGCCTGACTGACTCTTACTGCTTTAGAATGACTTAGAATTCCTTAGACTGCCTTCGACTGAACTAGAAATGACTTTGACTGACCTCGACTGCTTTAGAATGACCTAGACTGCCCTCGACTGACTTTAGAAATGACTTTTGAATGAATGACCTTCCAATGACTGACCTTCGCACGAATAACCAACTTCTGATTATGTACTCCAGTTTTCTACCACATCGCCACGCCTCTCGCTAAATTAAATTCCTTCGTATATTATCCTATTTCCGAGTTATATGTTAACCATTGGCTATTTTAAACTGTTTATTATATTGCTAAGTTCTCCTCATTCGTTGATTTTTATTCGATGCCCATTGGCTAAAATTATTTTCCCCTTCTGATCTACAATATCTTCCCACACGCTTGAGCTTTCCAAGAACGGCCTGTCATAAATTTCGGCACTTTCCTTACATGTTTGATTTCTAAAGTAATATCTTTTTCCTCCCTTAGTTATAGACAAGGTCTTGGTTTCTACGGAAACGCGTGTCTTTGTTCGCGGCATCTCCTTTTGGAAAAAGGCAAGTACTGTTTTCAATTAAACCTTACCATTTGCAGTGTTATTACCTCTGGCGCCGAACAGGTATGTCCGTGATGGTTTGACAATAGGTAAAGCTTAACCGAAAGCCCTTTTTTCCCTCAGATACGCTAATGGCTTCCGACAAACCGCAGTTCCATTCCCTTTACAAACATAACAAAGTCACATAGGCATTGTCAATCATTGGTATTATAGGAAGATAACTTGAATATTGCTTACTAGCAAAAGATATATCAATGAACATACATTAATACATATAATATTGGGGTTCTCCTTTTAATTACAATATTAATACCCTTGATTACCTGAAATAAGATACAATTATTATTGTAGTAGTTATCAGAAGTAATGATACTTGAATAGGAAATGTTGAATCAACATTTCCTGCTTCAATTTCTTACTTTTGCAGTGGCAACTCGTGGAATTTAAAAGGGGCAAACGGTTGTTTGTATTTTTTATTTTTTCTAAATAGAATGTTTTTATTTCAATAATTCACCATATTTTTCTACACAATAATTTAGGACTCATAAAAACACACGCATCACAGAAATACAGAGAATGATATGCAATAGCAAATCACAAATATCAGACATTAGTATAAATAATGAGTAATTAACCTTGACAACATTTATATTATGAAAAAGTATATATCAACATTTAATATCTTTTAACTAGATAAATGCAAATGAAGAATATAGGTGCCCCGTTTGAATGAAGTGTTCGAAGTAATCACCCATAATTTACATCTCTGTTTTTGTTTATGACAAAATGTTGTTTACTTATAGTCCTGCGAGGTTAGACTAATTCAACAAAAAGATAGGAACATACTGTATAGGGTTTGATTAAATGATAAAAAGGGCCTTATATCAAAAAGCCTCTTAGATGTGTCTTATATGCATGAGAAACAAATATTTAACATCAGTTGTTCGAATTGAATCCACCAGTATCATGTTCTGTTGGACACTGCAGCGATTGAATAAAGTTTCGGAATTATTGAGCTTGTTGCACAACAACGCCCATCAATATTTCATTTGAATACATTCAACTACTAAATACTGGAAAATACACTGCATATTTCGTCACGCTCAAATAATATCTGAAAGGTGGATATTTGTATCGGATGCTGTAGTTAAGACGCAACGAATTAGTTACTCTCACATTCAAGACCTTCTTTAAGAGCCTATTAAGGACCTGTTTAAGGACCTAAGAAGCTGTTATAACAGCTTCTACAGCAATGGAATATCGATGTCTAGAGGACTGTTTCTTTTAGCTTGAACGGGTATTCATCTAGGAGATACATTTTTTTCTACATAAGCTACAAATAAAAGGGTAAGTCTAAAATTTTCCCTATTTTATTTCTACAAGACAAAGGCAGGCAGTTCTTTACAACTTGTGTGTAGTCTAGAAATCCCTGATTTTAAATGCGAAAGCAGGACACTTGAAAAATCTTTTAAAATAAGATATAATTAGGCCTCGTCTCCCTTTAAATGAGAGTTCCACCTGTACAACTGCAAAAGATAGGGGTGCCGTCTGTCCTTCATCTTGTGAACTATATCTTGCCGATCCACATAACTGAGTAACAATTATTTTTTGAAATTGTAGTGCTTGCCGCTGCCACCAGATGTTATCTTGAAGGATGTGATGTTCTTCCTCTAATAAGTGCTAAGTTTACTCCCTGCTTGTCATTGGTGGCTTAAGACAAGAGAGAACGAATGTGTAGATAGTTGATGGATTCGGAGACAAGAAGTAACTTCTGTCCCCTAGTAAAACGAGGTGAATCCGGGCTTATGAATAACTCAATCAACTCCTTGTAGAAAAGTATTTATTGAAAAGAAAGCTTAATACAGTGCTCTACCAACATCCTTGGTCGAGGTCCATCTCTCTCGCTCTCTCTCTCTCTCTCTCTCTCTCTCTCTCTCTCCTGCCTTAACAAGTGGGCAGGCCCTTTTATACAATCTAAAGTTTACACAAATGTTTCTGCTTAGTACACATAGTGAGCTTCAGGCCACCTGCGCATAATGACTTATCTTCTAAGTGGTTTGTTTATCTGACATCTACTTTACTATGCCTGTTGCTTTAAGGCAAGTCACCCTTCAGTGTTAAAGATATTGCCCAGGAGATCTGTCTACTCAAGTGCGACCATTGCAGGGGTTGTGCCTGCGTCATGTCACCTTGTCTGACAACTATAGAGGGGGTTTTTACGGTTCTAATATACAGCATGCTCCATATTCTACAGCTTCACATTCATACTCTCATTACACTCTCAATTCTCATTACAAAATGAAGTAAAAAAATGTCATTACTTATAACTATTGAAAGAAATTTGATTGTAATTACAGATTTTAGCGTGTTACGTCCTTGCTGTTTCATTCTTCTATCCAAACTGCACTAACAAAAGGAATTTCTCGTTTTAAAACGTTCGAAAACACACCTTTCATTTCTGTGGCATTTCATTAGTAAATAAAGAATAGGACAGCATGTTTAAACTTGCCTTACTTTAACCATGTACTTCTTAACGTTAAGATTTGATTTGAGAAGTTCATGTGATTGGTGTTATGATAGTCAAGTGATCACATGACAGACTCAGTGTTGTCAATAAGAAGTAGTTAAAAGCAAAACAATAAATGTATTTAAATACATAACTATTCTATTGAAATATTTTATATCAACACCCATTTCCATTCATGTCTTATGTTTTTACATTTATTAAGTTCCCTGCTACTTTCTATTCATCCCTAAATGGATGCGACATGATGCAACAATAATATATATGACTACAAAAATGACCTGGATTTCAAATCAGTTCATGGAATCATAAAGGAAAACAAGATACACAAAAGCATCACTAACAAGCGAGACACCTAAGTGGGATGCGCAGAAGGTTTCAAAATCGTGACGTCAGAAACATCTCCTAGTCCCACTTCCAGGTGATATGCAACATTGATCTGTGTTATAGAACATATACTCTTTCTGTGCACACCAAACTGCATTTATTAGCATTTCATAATATTCTTTACATTTAGTTATAGCATGATCTAAGCGAAGAGCATACATATCATCAGTTACAAAATGGCGAGGGCACTAAACGAATCATTAGGAGAGGAAATGCACGCAGCTATCGTTGAAACATACGGAACCTGTAAATATCTACACATGGATTGTGTCTGTATATAGAATGAGTGTGATATTCACCCAGTAGGTACGAAAATGATGTCGTGAATTTTCAAAATGTTGAACCAATATAAATGGCTTGTTGGATAATTGAAGTTGACAGCAAGTTTTTCGCCTGCTATTAACTTTCGTCTGTTTGGGAAACTGAAGAAAGTGAAGTAAACGATTTCGGCTCTGAAAATAAGAAGTATTGATATCATTGTCCAATTTGCATCATATGGATATGGAAAAAAATCGTTTTACTTCATGAAAAAAATGAGTGAATGACTTTATAATTTGTAAAAAAAAATCTGTAGTTTTTTATCTTGGTCTATATTTACCAGTTCATCAACAAAATGAAGAAAACTTACTTTTCCACTGATCCTCATAAAAATTTATAATAAAGTTTGAATGTACAATGTGATATAATTTGGCTTAAATTCGTAAAATTCAATTTTTTGCCTTTACTTCTCTCAATCTTCAATATTTATATATTACTCTTCTTCTTTATTACTTTCATGCTCGTGGGCCTTCCTCTTTTCTTTCTCCCAGGTGAATCCTTGTTTAAATATGGCCTTGTTTGTTTCTTCTCTAATGATTCCATTACTTACTCGGTCTAAATTTAAAATTCTTGACCTATGTATAAAATATTAATTTATGTTGTTCATATTTTCAGTTACATTGCAGCCGTTACCCTTTTAACCTTGAGAAAGTTTTGGGACCACTACTGCCCCGTTAGTACTAAGTGCAGGAAGATACAGAGGAACCCAATGAACTATGAACCAACTTGCGATGTTTTAACTGTAGGCAAGGGCAGCGCATGTATCACAGATTGAAGCTGACACAACCATACATTGGTTTCCTTAAATACTATTTTGAAACATTTTACTTGCCAACTTTATGAAAAGGGAACCTGAATCAGACCGCTGTTGTTCTTCATGCATTTTTGCTTCTTTTAGAAAACTAACCATCACCCGGAGTTCATGCTGTCACGAGCGGTTAATTCTCTAAAAGGGGGAGGGGGCGAAATTTAATTCATGTGCGCTACAGTTATTTCATGTGAGTTTAATGTTAACAATCTAGCAGCTATTTGCAGAGTCGTAAGAAATGCCCGTTTTGTGAGCCATGTCTAAGTGGTTTTAAGGGAAGTTTTTCAAGCAATGACGGATCTTATTAAATATTTCTTCGATAAGAATCCTGGGTTTCTTAAACTGAACACTACCCGAGGCCTGAAATGTATTACAAAAATTATGAAACGTTTACTTTTGGAGATTTTTCTTCAATTTCTCTTTGAATTTGACGAGCTGACTGATTTACACACGTAATTCATCAATAAATACACTAGTGTAGTAGAAAACATATGCTGAGCCTTTGCGATCAAATATATAACAAAATTCACTACTGTCAATAACTAAGCAGAACTCAGTCACTATAATCTCCACACTGACAACCATAAACTAGCGTGACTTTGTTGCATTCGCAGTCGGAAAACACGTGTATACACGCTCAGTAGAAAAACACCCAAAGTTGGTTCATAGTTCTTTGGATCGCTCCGTAATAGAAGCCATTGGATTGTCAAAGTTCAGAAGCTTGGGAAAATTAAAAACGCAAGCTTGTACAAGCGTAGTTATGTCTTGTTAATATGATTTATTACATAAGCACTAAAATATAACAATGGTTTACAGAATTTAAAATAATAATATGTACTTTTATAATAAGCTTAACAGATGGACAAGTAACAAAGCTGAAATATCTAAACGAATTTCCGATTAATGGTTCCCAACTATAGAACAATTTGATTGACCGTTACACAGGTAATATCACTAATTTACAAACTGATCACAAAGCAATATCTCAGTTAATAAAGATAATTTATTTACCATGAAACATTGCTACGGTTAAATAAAATTTAAATGGTAAATGTGGAAATTCTACATAAATTAATACGAGAAGCAACATAATCACATATCTCTGATGGATTTAATGTTGGATTATGAAGGTAGGCGATTCTCTGTTAACTTCCTGCCTGCCAGCAGAGCCCAGCAAATTCATCTCCCTCTATTCGATCAGAAAAGCGTATGTAACCTTGACAATTTTTTTTAATTTACTCTTTTAAATACTAATATATTTTAAATGCCTATATTATCTACACATATAAAATCTTTAACTTTCTGTAAACTTTGCTTATTTGGTAGGACATGGAAGATTCCACTTGTTGTTGCTGTTCGTATGCGGAAGCTGTCTAGCCGCCATGATTACAGAAGTTATAGCATCTTCCTTCCTCCTCCCGGCAGCCCAGTGTGAGTTTGGAATGAACGAGGCTGAGAAAGGACTTCTCAATTCCATTTGTTATGCAGGTAACAGAGAGCACATTTCTCCTGTTTTCTCAATAGCGAGTTTCTGTGAAATTCTGTTCCTCTCTGGCTATGAACTCTATGTTTTAGGAACCTTATTTCAGGAATGATTGCAAGCTCACATCTGTGGGGGTTTCTCGCCGACACGGAGGGACGCCGGAGAGTTCTAGTGCTGGCACTTTTTATGGACGCCTTGTGTTGCGTGGCCTCCAGCATCGCGCCTGCTTACTGGCTTTTCGTTCTGCTCCGGTTTTTCAACGGATTCTTGTAGGTATCAGGGTTACACAGGTAGAAAATATAATCCAATAATACGGAGCGACCCAATAAGTGTGAACCAACTTGTGTTTTTCCACTGAGCGTGTGCATACATGTTTCCCGCCAGTGACTGGAATAACGTCACGCTAGCTTATGGCTGTCAGTATGGGTCTTACAGCGAATTAAGATTGGTTTTGTTATGTATTTGATGGATCAGTATGTTTCTATAGCATAATGTGCATTTATTTATAATTCATATGTGTTAACTGAGTTAACTCGTCAAGTTCAAAGTTGATTTGAAGAAAAACCTCCAAATGATAACGTTCCTGGCTGTGCAACACTCCATAATCTTTATTATCAATTTCAGTTCAAGTAACCTAAGAAAACCTAATAAATGGCGCAGTTCTTACCGAAAAAATTACATAGATATCTTTCTTATGGCTCTGAGCAAAGAGTTCTACATTGTTAATGTCAAAACCATATAAAATAACTGTGGAAAATGTGAACAAAATCGTGACCCATCTTTTTACAAAATGAATCTTCTTTCAAGGAGACCATGTCACAGATCATACAGCGAATATTTCGACGAAAGAAATTGAAAGGGTCAGAATGACAAAGCTATTGATAAGGGTTTGTGGCACTCCTCGGTCCCTACCTAACCCTCCGACATTTAGCTCTTAAGTAAATTAAAAATACCGTATACAAACCAAACCCAAATACTCTGGATGAATTGAAACAAAATATCCACAAGGGAATACATAGCACTACTAACTAAAATACGGCATGTAAAAGAACTCAAGCCTGAAAGAAGAGGCCTCTGAGCAAAATTTATCGGTCGTTTCAAGCCCTGAATTGAATGGGACGCTGATGACCTGAGATGTTAAAAAGCGTCCGTAAATGAACCAAATAACAATAATCAACTTGAACTAAAGAGAGTGGTGGGTAGTTAAGCAGGTTAAGCAGCCTATAGATAACAGCGGTGGACAGTTTCAGCATGTTCTTTCATGGTAAGTAAGTCTTTTAAAATAGTTAAAGAAACTTGTATTGCTGTATCAGCGCCAACTACGATACCCGCAGACGGTAATGAGCATCATTGTTGCCTATGGACAAAGAACCGCAAGTTGGTTCATAGTTCATTGAGTCGCTCTGTACTTCGGAAAGGTTATGGAGGCGCCAAGGATGGGCAATAAGTAAAATAATCTGTGACTAGCTCATAAATACTATGACTATTTTATTGTACCATTTCCTTTTCCATCTTCAGTCGAAAATATTGCCAGAATAAGTTTTTTCCCCGAAGTTTTCTCTGGATTTATTTGCGTCACCATTCCACCCATTGCATTCCTCGTCTCGAAATACCTTAGCAGTTAGCGGGGTGTTAAAGGCTCAAATATTTTATCTTTTCTCATATATTCCTATTTGGTGGTGTTCCCAAATCGATATATCTATGTTTAGGTTAAGTTGCCGCAAAAAAAAAAAAATAATAATTGTGCATTTATTACAATGTCTAACTGGTTCAAAGCTAAAAGTTATTATTAAATCTAGCTAATAACCTTAATGAAATCCATAACATATAACCCACATTTCATATTACTATTAATATTCACATACTAGACAAGCACGACGATACAACTTTCTAGGTTTGCAGCTGCAAACAACACATAGAGTATTTTATACAAACTAAAATCAACAGTCTATGCGCTTCTCTCATTGCATCATATTGGTTCTGACGCTATCTTTAAAACATTTTATTTCTCTTCGATTGTTAAATACAGTTTAATATTCTGGAGAAACTCAGTTGAAAGCAAACTTGTTTTTTATATTACAAAAGAAAGCAATACAAGTAATATGTGGTACAAATAATTGGAAACTATTAAGAGATCTATTTCGTAAACTGAAAAATTTGAACACTTCCTTGTGGGTATATATAAGAACTTTTACAATAAAAATTAAGTCCAATTCATTAAATACTTGCACAATGAACATGTGCATTTATTTAGTTTTACTGTTTAAATATCCATGTAAATATTATTAATTAACAGTAATATTAATATATTGCAAAATGATCTACATGCATATGTAACTTGATTGTTAAATACAGGACGAAAATAAATTATTCCAAAAGTAAAGGAACAACATTTTGTAAAACACTAGAGAGAATTACTCTTAGGTAATTCTAAAGCTAAATCAGGAGTTAATTTCTCAGGAGACTACTGTAAACATTTAGAAATTTCTTAAAGAAAAAAAAAACAACACGGGGACAAAAACGCTACAGCTAAGGGCTGGGAACCATTAGAGAACAGTCGTAAAAACTCAGGATAGTCTCATGGCACAGAGCGTACGTATACAAGACAAAATGCATGGACAATTTATGTAAACCATCTTATTGTAATAGAACTGATCATAAGTTTAGCATTAAACGTAGGTAATAAAGAACGAACGTGGGTAAATTCTCTTTTAAAATGATTGGAACAATTTGCCTGCAATGATCTTTGAGGATTGTTCGTCTTTGCAAATGTTATTGTTATTTTCCTTATTGTACTCTCATTCTAGTCCCTTTTTGTATTTCTTTTTATTTATTTTATTGCTTTAATATTGTAGGCACACTGTTACCAGGTCTAGGTCCACTTTTAGTGCATAAATTAATTACAATTACATATTAATGTAACACATCTTCACTTGTTCCACGTTAGAAGGACATACTCTGTACAAGAACTTCATTGCACACATATCTTAATATTAAATGCGTTCCTTGTATTAAATAGTGAAGTATAACACATGCAGCATTGAATGAATAGTGGTGAAAAGCTTAAAAAAATATTGAGAAGATGACCTTGAACGGTTAAGTTACCTCAGTTGAATAAAAGCGTTCTTTGAAGAGATAACACCTATTTTCATTTTATTTCAGCTCCAGAAGAGTATTCAAACTATCAGAACTGAGTTATTTACTCCATACAGTATAAGTATTGCTTTTTATTGATATACCAAATGCAGAGACTTATTTTTTGCTAACGCCCGCAGCTGGCGCAGCGAGCGCTGTTCCAAGGTCATGCCAGCAGCTACCATGTTGATAGCTGCAGCTGAATATTCATTTCCAGGTTGCTATTACGAGAACAAACATTGTTTTTAACTGTGTGTTATTAAAAGCGAGTTTCAGCCTAAGAGATTTATGTAATTTAAGTCTTTGCATTATTATAGACTATTGTGTCAATTTCAACCCATCGCGAAATCGTTTAAATATAGTCAATAATACTTTTACTTGCTTGTTAATAAAATACTATCCAAAATGACGTATATTGCGTTCAGATTATTCGCGCTTATTAATAGTGTGCATTTTTTCCAGCATCTGCGCCCCTTCTTCTGTTGTATACGCCTATCTCGGTGAGTTTCATGGAACTCCAACGCGCACCAGGGCCATTATGTTCATGTCAATCGCAATTTCCCTAAGTGCCATGCTACAACAAGGTAAGAACATCTTCAATCTTATATTCAGTGCATATATCGAAGGAGTAAGAGATCTGTTGCCACAAGAGGGGATAACCGGGCTTTAGTTATAAATCTTATCCGCTCACAGCAGCCGACTTCCTAAAGTTGATTTCCGTTGATTTGCTTTTTTATTTACGGACACTCTTTAAAATCTCAGGCCATCAGCGTCCCATTCAAATCAGGGCGTGAAGCGGCCGATCAATTCTGCTCAGAAGCCTCTTCTTTCAGGCTTGAGGTTCCTTATCGCGTCGTAAATATACTTAGGTTTTTTACTCCCAAAAATCCAGCAGGGATCGAACCCATGATTTTGGGTTTACGAGGCAAGTATGGTTACCACTACACCATCAGGATCGACTCCTTCCTAAAGTGTTCATACAGTGTTATAAAAAATGCACCCTCTTTCAGCTAAATAGATATTATATTAGGAAAACACACTCTTGCTTCTGCTTACATTTCTAATGTTTTTCTTTGCGTTCCCAAACCCCACACGTGTTAATTTAAATGTTGTTGATATTTCACCGAGTTCTATTTGTTATTCTTTTGTCAAAACTGTTCGTTTTCGCTCGTATCTTTTGGTTTACAGTGAATAAGTTGTTTGTTTCACTATTATGAAGTTCTGGTAGGAAGCAATTCATCAGGAAAGTTCTGAATAAAGTCTGTACATACATGACGATCTGGTTCGTATTTAAAATAACATTCATGCATAGAAATATATTGCTCTAGAGTCATTTGTCTAACCATATTCGACAATGAATATGTACTGCAGTGAGACCGACAGGGAACAGGTTTAGAAAAAGACGTTCATTACAAGCCAGAGTAAGAGTTAAAGTACAGACTTCGCCTGTTACGGCATGAACCTCAAGCCTGAAAGAACTGGCCTCTGAACAAAATTTATCTGCCTTTTCTGAATTGAATGGGAACCTGAGCGTCCTTAAATATGCCAAATAAATAAATGCTACGACACGTCTAATAACCTAATCGTAAAATACCTCGTCGGTGGATTAGACTTATAACAAAGGCATGAAAATGATATACGAATAATATGTGTACAGTATTTCAGTAGCAAGTTTGTCTGTGAAATTTTAAAAAGGAATGGTGGTATTTGTACAAAGAAGTTTAGCCATTATAATATTAATAGTTAAAAACTAGATAGATTTTTCTTTTACAACTTTTCTCTACAAATCTATTTTTAGTGGTTATTTGAAGTTGGAAGTTATTGCATCGTTCGTAATGACTAAATAAGCGACATGACTCGCATGAGACGGACAATCACGATCTTGTTAAAATTCCTGCTCTGTCACAGAAGGTTAGCGTGCGTATTGTTCCAATCATGTACTGAAACATTAAAGTGATTTTTTAAACGACAGTAGTCCGTGCGAAGCTATAAATCGCGGGATCGTTTTGAAATGGGGGTTATTTATGACTTAATTTCATGGAAAGTGGGATGTAACATCATAAAGCAATGCTAACCTGTCTTGCAAACACAAGGTTCATATCGCCAAACCGCTGGTATGTGTTAAAATGTTACGAGTACATTGACAGATAATGGACTTGTTTACCTTCAATTTTATATGACCTTGCGGCAAATTCTGTAAATCAAGCACCTGTTGCACGCTTAGATTCGAAGTAGCTCCGGCACAGTGTTACTAGTTACATATATATCTTAGTACAGCTAAATTTCTCTGCTAATGACATCTTCCTATACTCTGAGCGTGACATATCTTTTAACTTTATTGTTAAAACAGCTTGAAAACCTAAACCGATGTTTTTTTATTTAATTTAGAAAATCTAGTGCTTTTTGTTTTTGTTAAAATTCTAAACGGAAGATGCACTTACCAAAGTATGCCAATACTTTTGATATAAGTATCAAGGACGACACTATTATGATTTAGCAAATGAATCTATTATGTGTTTTGAGGAGACTTTAATTTATTGTCTTTTTATAAATTAAATGAACGCAGAGTTTACATGTTATATGGAATAATAGGTTTAAATCTAAATTTACTTAATATCAATAAAACAATTCACTGCAAAATCAATAATCATATAGATTCATAAATAAAAATTCACATACAAATTAAAGTTAAAGTTAAAGTAATTATATATATAATTACTTTATATATATTATATATATAATTATAAATATATATTTATAATTATAATAATAATTATAAAGATAAATCCACAAAAGTTCAGTTAAATAAACATTAAAATGCTGCCCTACTGTACTTTGTGGCTCCTCTACCTTGCCCTCATTCCGCTAAGCAATCGAAGTTTGTATACACTAAGGAAACCGGTTAACCATCAATAGATTTGCGATTCCCGGTAGGACAGTGGTTAATTCTGCTGACGTAGGCAGTTGTGCTTGATCAGTCGTGTTTATCATGCCAACTGTTACAGTTGTATTTCCGTAGAAAATGCGCATTTCACCTTTTACTATGCATTTGTATATTGGGGAGCATGCCAAGAGTGAGATATTAGCTAGTACAAATCATATTTATTTATGATTATGTGCAATAGAAATCATACAAGAGGTACTGTAGGAGAAAATTTCGTTTTCAGTTTCCAGGAGTAATATCTCCACCAGGAAGTGACATTCTCAGATTGATGGACAAAGTGCGAACCCAGAGCGTTTTCATTAACAAGAAGTCGAGACCAGAAACCGTATTTTAACGGAGGAGACGTTTGATGAAATAGGTTTCTTCTCGAAAGTCTTTAGACGATAGTATACCTGTCAGGAGTGCGTATAAAGTCACTCAGCTGCTACATCATCATCCATATAAAATTACTACTGTACCTGAAATAAACCCGTGGAGGTGCTGAAACATATCCAGGAAATAGTTTACCAAATTCGGGAGGATGAATTTTAGAGAGTGTCTAAAAAAGTTAAGAAAATAAATAAGGTAGGCACTTCGAGCATATGTTACAATATTAATTACTAAGAGAATTTCGCAGGGTTCATTTCACAACTCCAGCAATACATACATATGGAGATCAATGTACTGGTTTCAAACTAACCTTTACGACTTATACTATTCTCTTAAAACTCCCAACATAAGAATGTTTGAGCACCGAAATTGAGAAACTATTGTACCCTTTACAACAATCTTTAGAGCACGTAACTCCATACATTTTCAATAGCTAAACATTCACAACTCTGCTAAAACCAACAAGGACCATATGGAAGGAATTACGCCTTACTATACGAAATTAAGTAGCAATAGCATTACACAATAACAGATCATAGCGGATTCAATGTCTTCCACTCGGCACCTTAAGAGAAAAACATACCACCATTAGTGTAAATAACTGATAAAATATAAAAGTAAGATATTTTGAAAAATTTGGCGATTATTTAGTTAATTAATATCACAGTATTGTAAAAGCTGAATAGAAGTTAACCTATGTATATATTTCAACTGTATATAGAATTAATGAGGATTATGATAACGGTGGTGATGAAATAATAGTTACATTGTTTTGCTATTTTAATTATGTTTATTCATACTCATGTTCTTTATTCCGTTCTGTACCTAGGAATGGCATGGCTGGTTATTCCTCTGGAAATTTCATTGCCTGTACCATGGCTGCCGAATGCATATACCTCCTGGCGTCTTTTTGTCACCCTGAGCTGCATTCCCAGCCTCGTGGCTGCCATCATTTTGTATTTTACTATGCCGGAATCTCCTAAGTTCCTCTTGAGCACAGGAAGACACGAGGAGGCTTTGGCAGTGCTACGATATGTTTTCTCCACGAACACTCGCCTAGAGCCAAACCTTTATCCTGTGAGTTAATGGACCTGTTTTAAACCTTTATATCTCTTATATTTATTTTAATTCGTGTTTAATTGAATATTTGATATATTGTATACATACTTTTTGATTTCCTTCTTTTTGCGCATATCTGGCATTAACAGGCTTTAATTGAGTTTCGCTGCAAGATTTGGTAAAAAGAGCTTTTCTTCTTTAAACATTCTTTGGTCGAAAAACAAAAGACGAGCACATGCGGACTTCTGAATACAGCGGATGAACGAAAATACAGAATATTTCTTAATACTTTATAATTTGAATTTTTCTTAAAATATTAAATTCTGCATTTATTAAACGTGTGTCGGTTAATATATTTCACATAGCTTATAACATTTACATACTCAGGTATACAGAATGTATCAAAACACGTTGTCCTTACTTATTTTTAATTTGTTAACTATTGTCTCAATTAAGTATAGGCGAGTCGGTCCTGGTGGTGTAGTTGTTACCATACTTGCCTCCTAAACCCAAGATCGCGGGTTCGAACCCGGCCAGGACCGATGGATTTTTTCGGGCGTAAAAATCCTAAGTATGGCTTCCTTCGGAAGGGAAGTAAAGCCGTGGGTCCCGTGTCGTACATTTACGGCATG
The DNA here is from genome assembly GCA_030762175.1 of Metallyticus violacea. Lineage (NCBI taxonomy): Eukaryota > Metazoa > Arthropoda > Insecta > Mantodea > Metallyticidae > Metallyticus > Metallyticus violacea. The sequence continues at coordinate 48,932,326 of CM060833.1, read as the reverse complement.
AAAAAGAACCTCAAGCCTAAAAGAGAGGCATCTGAGCAAAATTTGTCGGCCGTTTCACGCCCTGAATTGAATGGGACGCTGATGACCTGAGATGTTAAAGAGCGTCCGTAAATAAAACAATTAAAAAAAATATAGGCGAGTTTATTATATTTTCTGATCATATCACAATTATGTAAAAAAGTTAACATTATATGCCTTTCTGGCTGCTCTTAGGCTTACAAGATGTTCAAAGTTGGAATCATTTACCAGCAAACAATGTCCCAGCATGTCACGAAAAATACCTAATCTTTCTTGAACAGTAATCAAACAGATCAAATGCATTTTCATCCTGATTATCTATTCGGTTGTAATAAATTACTGGATCTGTTATACATTCTACATTTAAAATAGTTCCACAGATAGTAATATGGAGAATTGAAGTCTGGCGATCTATTATTATTTTTTATTATTTAGTTTATTTATGGTAACAAAAGACTTCTGACCTGAAGCATTGTTCTGAAGAAAAAACATACCTCGCCCAAACTTTCATGGCTATTTCTCTTGATTGAATCTGATAATTTTAAAACTAAATTTAGAAAATAATGATCTGTAATTGTGGCTTCCCTCATTAAATAATCTACCAGAATAACACCTACATCTTAAAAAAAAAAAAAAAAACAGATAGTATATTTTTGTCTGCTTATGACTGCAACCCCAATTTCTTGAGGGGAGGATGCTTACGTTTCCAATCTGTGCTTTGCGTTTTGGGTACAGGACCATATAGAGCTGAACCCATGACTAATGTATAGTTACAAATAAGGCAAGAATTTTATATTTGCTGCAAAATGTCTTAGATGTTGTTTAAAGTGCTAAATGAACTGTTTTTGACAGTTAACTTTTTTACTTTTACTTTTTTATTTAAAATATTATATACACTGTAGTATACGATGTCTGTTTGCTCTATTATTTCCCTGATAGTCACTCCTTGACTTTTCACTTTATTTATTAATTTTCATATATATTTTTTATGTTGTAGCAAATTTTCCAAGCACGGCTACCATGCTCACTTCCTGCCACATTAAAACACTACCTTTGTGTGTGTGTGTGTGTGTGTGTGTGTGTGTGTGTGTGTGTGTGTGTGTGTGTGTGTGTGTGTGTGTGTGTGTGTGTGTGTGTGTGTGACACAGCAATTTTCCTCAAAGTTTCTGGCACATTTTTGTTCAGTTCAGAAGGAAACATTCTTTTTATAATTTTAGCTCTTTGCTTCACATGCTCTAATTTCATACGAGTCTACATTTCTTATCGTTTCAAGTATGAAATAATGTAATAGTGTATAAACTTGAAACTGCAGACGTCATCTTTATATATTTCAGTCATTCTTGTCCCCTGAACTAAAGGTTTAGGCCTACTAGAAACGAGTCAAATGTTTGCTTGGAGATACAGGTATAAGCAGGATTCTAGTTGGTAAGATTGACTGAAGAAATCTACTGACTTAAATTCTTTTGAACACATTTGGAAAATACTTCCAGAAAACGTGTTCAAAACACTAATGGCCAGAAACAGAAAACTTCATCAAGAGTATAGAAATGCATAGCTCAAAAATAATGTTTAGGTGCTTGTTAAAAGTGTTTAAGCCAGGTTCAAGAACGGCTGGATAAATTAGAATTAACATAAAAAAGAACATATTTATGGAATATAATAAGTTAAATTTTTGTCCAAAATTATTGATTTATTTTTATACAAACAAAAAAATTAAACAAATTAATTTATCGCACATTCCTAGAAAATGTAATATATAAGGCATTTCAAATCCTTTTATTTCCTTTTTCTCTTGCCCTTGCTTCTTCTCTTGTATGATGTTTTAGGTATTTATCTGCGTAGCATCCAGCAGAAATCTCCAAACTTGTTGAAGTTCCAACGACCTTAATTTTTTTTTTTTTTCCATTTCCTTAATATCCTGTTGGAAACATTCCCCTTGTTCTTCTCTCACTGCACTAAGATTATCCGGGAAAAATTCTAAGTGTGCATTTAAAAATATAATTTTAAGCCCAACACTTTGAATTTCTTTATTATATTTCAATATGTCATCGTTACTATTTTTTTAGAAGGAAAGCCAAGTCTCCCTTTCTATTTCATTCATTGCATGTTGAAATTCTTCATCTGATATGTTTCCTTATGTCCGGACCTACCAATTTCTTTTCATTTGGCTTCTAATAGCTGAGGAAACTTTTTGAAGAGGTACTTAAAGTAGTTTCCATATTTTTGGCAACACTTTAACAATTCTTTTAATGACGCCTAATATGATATGAAAAGGTGCAGAAGTATTCTCTGTTCTTACTGCTCCCTGGTTTAAGAGATGCTCTCAGTGACCAGTGTCATTTCCCAATGTTGACTTCTTGCTATGTTGTTCCATTCACAGATAAAATATGGGTATTTAATTTATCCAGTTTTTGGACCAAGCAGCATGCCCTCCCTATCTTATATTATATAATTGTATGCAAATTAATTTTGCGAAAAATATCTATACGCTTTTGAACGCCATTTGCGATTTCAGCTTACAAAAATATACAAAGCAGGGGTGACATTAAAAAAAAATGTTTTTCATTGTAGATCGTTGTATTCGATTTTTCTCATTGTCAGGAAATGTGAGTTATTCTCCCTTTCTTAGCCTCTAATTCCTAACATTTTTTTTTTTAACCTGAATGGCTAAAGAACAAGAGCACTTCTTAATCCATACAGTCTAATAGGAGACCAAACTGGTTGTTTTTCATCAGGTGAAGAAGGTTGTACTGGGTGACACGGATACTGAAGATCCTGCACGCACATGTGGGAGCCCCAAAACGCCACTCCAAGTAGCTCGCGTCATGTGGGCCCAAACATGGCCGCTCTTCAAGCTTCCTCATCTACCTTTAACAGCTCTAGCCTTCCTCATGCAGTTCTCTTTTTATGCCAGGTAGGATCATCTAGGATATAAATTAAAGAATGGCTAATAAAAAATGAGTTTTTTTATAAAAAAAAACATTGTAGCTCAGATGCCTAGCAATCAAACAAAATATTAACACAAATTCTCATATAAATTAATTATTACATATCACGGTTATTTAAACTATGCTTTATATGCGACATAACACATTCAAAAAACTAAAATATTTTATATAAGGAAATCTAAAGAATCCCAAGCTTAATATAGTGTCCAACACTCTAATCCGTATAGCATTGGCACCGCTAGCACTGTATCAAATTAAAAATTTCTAAATACCCCTCACTTAATCTTTTTCATCTTTTAATTGTGCCAGACCTGAAATATATTAAACAGTTTCTTTATTTTTATTTATTATTATCTCAGCCATATGATGTGACATGAGGATCATTTTTATAATACTCTAAGATTTTTACAAATTTATCTTACAAAGACTCAGTATGTGCGCTTACATATATCTATCCAGTCGATAGTCAATTTCTTTGCATACTCGAACCAACCACAGTCCGCTCTCTCAGATCCATCAGTTCTCGAGACAACGGCGGGACAAAAACTCTGCCTTTGACGGAGCTTCTCAAGAAGAAATCGCTCGATGTCATGTTTGGGAACCTCGGGAATTATCTTAACAACGCTTTATGACCAGGACCGTTGCGATCTATCCACCGTTGTGGTGGATGTTCATTGAGATATTTTTGCACATATTATTGTTAAAGAGTAATCAAGTGTCCTCTTCAAGTTGTGGCATCATCCAAATCTGCAGCATGTCAAGATACGAGAGTCCATTAATTTACGTTATTTGCTGCAAAGAAAAATGACTCGTGAAGCTTCCTTATGTATGTGACACCAATGACGTTCAACTTTAAAGAATCTTTCATGCTAAATGATTTCAGCGGGTGTTCTGAACCCCTGATCCAGACGTTGTGTCTGTTGACTCTGTTGCTTATCACAATATGATCCTTCCCAGAATTCATAATTCTAAAGCACTTTCAACTTATTTATACTGAAGACAGAGCGAAATTCTTTGTCTCGTTCAGGAGCATCTGCACAAGTTGTAGTTTATAAGCGCTAATTTTCAAAAATATCATGAAGGACATCAGCGGGACATTTCTAACTGATGGCTCGACTTTCGAGCCGAATTCACGGTGCTGCACTAGAAGGCTTATCGAACTCTATCCACTGTCTCCTCCCAACCTGACGGAGGAGACCTTTGTTGCCTTTGCATAGGCAACTTTCTGCAGAAATTGCAGTTGCCAGTACTTAATGGTGTTCCTACAGGTAGATTCAACCCCAAACTATCGCCGAAAATGGCGTTGAGCTGCGTAAACAGATACTGTTTTCGCATATTCTACAACATAAATTGTTTGGTCTTGCCGTTTTGAATAATCATGCGTATGCGCACGGCGTACATTTCAATTGCAATTTTTACAATCCAGTTGCAATCAATACTCTTAGAAGTCTCTCCACATACTGATCATCTAGGCTAAAAGGGGGGGGGAGATGTACAATCTTTTTCGAGCACCCTGTACTTACCCCTTTAATATAACCTTTTTATGTTTAACGTAAATGTATTTTAAATAGGCAGTTATTCAGATTGGGAACTTTTGAAATGAAAGTGATGTGTAATCGTAAATGTACTGGATTAATATTCTAACATCTTATGTATTATTTTGCCTTAAGCTTCAATGGGTTGGCAATGTGGATGCCGGACCTCTACAACCGCTTAGCTGAATACTCCGCCAAGAACCCTGACCATGAGATGACCGTCTGTGAGGTGCTGAATGCTCTTAAGGTGGATTACAACGAGGATTGGAACACCACGCTAGACGACGTTGGGGCTTATAACGGGACTGTCGAGTGCACCAGCTCTGTGAGCTCTACAGCTTTACGTAACACCATCCTTCTTGGCGCCATATGCACTGTCATTTACATCTTCTTCGGTTATATCGTTAGTTTTTTCGCCAAAAAGCCGCTCATGGGTAAGAAAATATTTCCCAGGTTATTTTCTTTAATGAATTAAAAATATTGATATTACAACATGAAAAATAGATACATCATTTTTATGACACGAAATGCAAAGCGACTCTACCGAGTGCAGGAACTGAATCCGCACAGCTATGGATAGCGAACACGTATTGGATATAGGATTCAAGTAAGCGTATAGTAGCATATTTCCTAGCAGCCGATATGCTCCTGTAGAAATTAACTATTCCAGCTCTACGTAAATTCTTTGAAAATTATAGCACAAGGTACCTGACGAATCAGCTCTATGCAAAAATTATGTAATGCAGTGTTATAATGAAACAACTAAAAAGATTCAGGAACACGTTAAAGGAAACTATGCATGGGTATGAGTTAATGAAGCAACAGGTTGAAAAGAATGATTTATTGCACATTTTATAATTGGTTTGCTTAAAAACGAATCATCTTCTTCTGTAAAAAAAATCGAAGTCACAAACAGTTCCACAAATGCAAAATTGTTAATTGATTCAGCAAACTTACTGTGATCATATGACATCTGTATGAACGAATATTGATTTTTTAACTGATGCTGCTAGATACATAATCAAAACCAGTTAAGCTTTGCAAGTAACATTCCCAAATACTGACACGTACATCTAACTTGTCTTGCACTTGGGTTGCACATGTATCAGGGACAATCAGAGTTTATTTTTCACTTGTTGTAAGCTCTTATTTTCTATAAAAATTCATGAAAGAACTTCATAACGATGTCTTTAACTCGCTTCTTGCTGCCATTAATTACGCTAAATACCTAGAAACAATGGCGCATCAATCTAAGTAGCTCAAAAGATCCTCTCAAACTCAAAAGTGGAAGTTAATTTTCGTTTCATAACAGCACATTCCACTCATTTTCCTTTTGCCCTTTCATCATAGAAAGCAATTAATTTTAACATGTGCGAATCGTTAAAGGCCTTCAAAATGACGTTATTCAAGTTAATGTTAATTCCTGGTAAAATCGGAGAAGGTTTTTAAAGAAAACAATTCAGTTGTGTGACATACAACAAATTCTGGGAGGGTTATGTGCTGTAATGTCAAGTAAAAAAGAGGTTGAATACGCTATACGGACATCCCAAGTACCATAAGAACAATGAACGTGCATCTAGTGGTGACCAACTGCAATATAAAGGATAAAACCGAACAAGATCGAATGAATCCCGAATTAAAAAGAGATAACTTTACTGGTAGCATATATAAATTATTCAAAGGTTGCTTTTTACTACATATATTTTTGCACATATTTCACATTTTAATGACACAAATATATACATATTTAGCGAATTTTGTCGGTACCTAGTGATTAGTTAATACTTTCAGATGATATTTCCGACCATATATTCTCTATCTCCGCACCATTTTGGCTCTGTTAATCGGATTAACTTTGTCCCTCTGGTTATTGAACGGCAGGCGTCTGTTTGATAAAGAAACGGAAGATATCTTTAAAGACTAGCACTGTTTTGCTAATTATATGCAAAATAAGTGTGTAATTAATTATCAATATCCCTATCAAAAATGCTAATTATCTATTGTTAATTTAACCTAAGTCGCTTTTTACATATATCAATGCTTCTTTGGGCCTCCAGAAACAGTCAGAAGACCGATTTAGATGACACAGAAGAATCTACCTTCATTAAAAACGCTTATAATATCACAAAATTCCATTATGTAACATGATTATATACAAGGCTTTCTTGGCCAAAGTTATGAATATTAGAAATAATATATTTCCGGACTTTAATGGCATGGTCTAGTAGTTGTAGAATATTTGTCTCAATCTAGCGTTTCGCCACGAATATATATATATATATATATTTATTAACTGAAATTGCAATTTTCAATTCAACTGCAATTTTCACCCGGTGGCAATGAAGAATAATGAAAATTCAATGTTTATTTACAGCAAAATACTTAAAAATAAAAAGGAACCGGTTAACTTAATTAAATATATACCAACTTAAAATTATATAAACCAATAGAATTTAAATACTTTCAAATTACTTTTAAACATATTTACATGCCAGTTAATTTAATTAAATATATTCCACCTAACTAAAAGATGTCAATCTAGTTAGATATATATCAACCTAATTAAATATGTCAAACTAAAAATGCATGACAACTTAATTTTACACATATAAAATTAATTAAATACGTTTCATCTAATTAAACACGTCAGTTTAGTTAATACCAAACTAATTAAACGTGTGTCAATTTAATTTTACACCTATTTACATAATTAATGCATTTCAACCAACTAAACATATACATTTATTTAAATAGATCAAACTAATTAAATACATGTCAACTTAATTCTTCACATATAAAATTAACTAATTGTATTTCAAGTAACGATACATGTTATTAGTTAAGTATGTCAAACTAATTAAATATATGTCAAATTAATTTTACATACATAAAAGTAATTAAATTTCACCTAACCAAAAACATGTCAATTTGGTTAAATACGTCAAACTAATTAAGTATGTGGCAAATTAATTTAAGTCATATTGATTTAATTACATTCATTTTACCTAACTAAACATGTCAATTTAGTTAAATGCGCCTAACTAATTAAGTACATGTCAACTTAATTTTACACTTATAATATTAATTCAATTTATTTCAACATGTTAAATACACATACACATCAACCTAGTTAAATACGTCAAACTAATTCAATATGTGTGAACTTTATTTTACACATATTAAATTAACTAAATATATTTCACATAACTAAGCATGTCAATTTAGTTAAATACGTCAAACTGATTAAGTTCATGTCAACTTAATTTTAACACTGTAACGTAATTAAATACATTTATAAAATTATTGTCAAATATAATTCAACATATTTAGACCTAGACACTTATCAGGTTGAATAATAATATAAACAAGTTAAGAGAAGCTTGTAAAATACAATAAAGCGTTAAATAATATTTCAAGTAGTCACGGAAAAACTTAAATTTGAACATTAAATACATTCATATCTACTTATATCAGTGAAATATTTCTACAAATACTATGGCGCACATCATTGGAGGAATAAATTATAAAGCTGCCTGTCTGCTTGAATCTCTATGACAGTCATAGAGGTGAATAATTTATTTCTTTGATAATGTTCATTACAGTGCTTAGCGAACCGTTGGTCGTGATAAATATTCTACGACTACTAGACCATGGCCGCCAAGTCCGGAAATATATGCATTGTTAATTTAACATACTTCTTTAAGGTTTTTGTTTATAAAATGTTTGAAACTAGCGGCAAGTCTCCTGGTGGCTACAGGTACATCTATAGGCATGCTTCTAGTTCGATCCGAGATGGGAGTAATAGCCCTTACATCGATTTTCATCGCATGCACAGGAGTTTGCGTCAACCTTCTGAACAGTATTGTGATTGAGTCCATCCCTACACAACTCAGGTAATCAAATGTCCCTTGTTCATAAAGTATAGTTACACTATTTGTCTTTTCATATTCAATTTGAGTGTTGAATGTAAAATATATAAAGTCATGTATTAATTACAAGTAGCACAATGATTAAGAAGGCAAATCATTGTACTAAAAATAAATGAGAATACACGAAATGTAGGGGGAAAACATCAAGAGGCGCAAGGCTATAATGTGTTTATAATAAATCAGATATGTTTTATTTTACACGCGTTATTAGATTAGATATTTTACAATAAACTATAAAATAAACATATATTCAACAATAAAATTAGAAAATAAAAAGAAAATAAAGAAAATAAAAAGAGGCAACATTAGGAATATTACATACAACTGGATTCTTTCAGTTTGTTTTCCCACCACCTTCCCGGTAAACAGCTTTTTCAGAACTGAGCTCTCGCTTTCATCATCCTCTCAGCCTCCTCCTTCTCAGTCAGCATGACCATCTCCCTCTGTTCAATTTGATAAATATCGTAATAGATGCTTTTCGCTGCATTCCTCTGTATCTTTGCTTTGAGCCAGTACACATGATTCCCCCTCCTCCTAGAAGGGACAAGTTCTCAGCTCAATTTCTAGTCTAAGCTACGTGAGCCGTTGGCTAGTGATTTTAGTCCCTGTTTTGATGTACTGCTCCATCCTACGTTGAGATTTGAGCTCTGGTTGTATTTCTGATGAAATCACCTCCCTGCTTTTCATATTCATCTGCTACCTATCCATATCTTCAAGCGGTTTTTAACCTTCCTCCATGCACTCTTTCTATTCCCCTGACCCGCTATCCAAAGGGAGTTTAGCCGTATTGCTTTCGTTCCTTTTTTCAATTTAGTTGTCATGTCATGTTCCCTCGCAACCTTACTGTTCATGGTAGCACAATGTTCTCACGAATAATTTGCTGTCAATACTTCACTACTTTGATTTTATACTCCACGTATAGTCTCACTGTTGGCCTAGAATTCCCTCTGAACTTCGCAATTCGCTGTGCCCCTCCTCAGTCCCAGTATGTCTTTCAAGAAACGTATTCTCACAGTTTGTTCCCATCCCCAAATATCTGCCGCAAATGTTATTGTAGATCTTATAGGTTTCTGGTGAACCTATAACATTTCTGTCTCGTAACCGGAGATTTTCTGCTGCTTTCACTGCAATTTTGTGCTTTTTCATGTCAATATGCTTCGTTCAACGTGAATGTAATGTCCAAATATACGAAATTCTAAACGTTTTCTAGCATGTGTTCCGTTTATGTCAATTTTTTGATTTATTCATATAAACATTGAGTAACTAATCTTCGCAGTAGATTCAAAGGCTGTCTAGTCCTCTTTGTAGAGCGTTAAACATCTTGGAACTTGCTACCATATAGGGTCAATGGCACCTCCACATCTCTTGCTTACTGGTGCCTCCATATCCTCCATTAAAATCACATCAATAATGTCATCTATAAACAAAGTCGCCTTCTTACAAGGTTTTCGATACATTGATTGTACCATGATGAAGTGTCTAGTGTATGTCCAAAATTCTTTTCTCAAGATCGCAATAGAGAAGATAGTGTACTGAGGTAATTAAATGGAAGTCTTATCAAATATAATAACAAATACTTTATTTTCTGGCTCACCCTGACATATTATATTATAAAATGCTCTATGTGAAAAGAATATTAATAAGTAATCTATAAGTACTGATATCAACAAACAGTCTGGCATCTTGTGTTATACAGGGCGATGGCTGTTTGTCTGTCTCTAATGGCTGGTCGTTGTGGCGTAACTATTTGCGCACTACTTCTAGGAGTCTTCCTAGATCTCAATTGCAGCGCTGTCTTTATTGTGCTAACAGTCATGGTTTTTGGTAAGTAATAAAACTACGTTGACTTTCCTAGAAAAAGCAAATCATTCATTTAATATAAAGCAGTTTAGGGTCAATGAGGCTGAGTAAGATGATATAGTTCATTTTTGGCAATCAAGAAGCATTTAAAATTTATAAATATACAAAGCTTTTATTTCACAACTTGCCAGTCTAAATAGCTATCTATTTAAAATGCATTTCATTTAAACGTCAGTTTAGATATCGAAGAGGATGTTTAAAACCAATGTTGATTAAGTTTTAGGTTAGTCAGTTAGTCAGTCCAATCACCGCCATTTCGAAATCACAAAAGGTACCCCACTTAAAGCACAGTATGTAAAGTAGGGACAGCTCTGAATTGGGTTTACTTCTCATTGAGTCCATATGAGTCACTGCTATCGCTGTAGCTTACATATGATTTAACAGCAGTTATTAAACTAGAAATTTAGAAACTAGAACTAGAAACTAGAATTTAGAATTTAGAAAACTAGAAACTAGAAATTATACACATAAATTAAAACGTTAACTGTAATGAAAGTGTACTGTTTATTTTCAAAATACACATGGCATGTCATTTTTTTCACTGAGATGAAGGTAATAATGCTTAACACCATTATTTATTTATTTTACTCTCTATTTTTGGATTATGCTTGTTTATTGGTGATTCTGAATGATTGTCAATTACTTTTATGCAGTACTATTATTATGTTATTTTTCCCCTAAATCCCTGCTGTAATACTTTTGAATTTTAATGCGATACAAAAAAGTTAGGTTAAGGATCTGGGTACATTTTTTTATTTTATTTTATTTTTTTTTTTTTTACCTATTACCCGATAATCGAAGTGAGGAAAGGAGAGAAGTATATTGTGAGATGTGAGTTCTGTTTGGAAAAATTATTATGTAAAGTTAGGCACTATCCAGGAGCAAATTTCATCACAAATACTAAGTTAATTTTTTGTACTTATTTTCCTGGAAGTCTTTCAACACAAAAGAAAAGTCTTAAGATAACCTGAAATAGTAATAATAATAATAATAATAATAATAATAATAATAATAATAATAATAATAATAAAGGATGACCTGATTTGGCATTGGAGTTTTGGTATTTAATTATTATTTGATGGAACACTTTTCAGTGTTTCTAAGATTTTGCAGCAGTGAAGAAGATAAAACCTCTAGGATCATTTGGTCAGAATTATTCAGAGGAATTTGATTCAGCATTAAATTTTGTATTCTTGTCATAGTCTGTGTAATCAAAAGATTATGCGCTCATTTTAATTTATAGGAGCTGGTAATGCCAGCGTAATGAACGAACGCTGTGACTTAAACTTTAGTGTCAATAGTAAATATTTCGGCATTCTTACGTTTAACAATAATTATTGTTAGTGTTTCGATGGTATACACATGTCTGATAGTTGTTTAATTTTTTAAAAAGGTAATAATAAATGTTCTCGCTTTGTATTCACTTATGCAATTACTTTATTTATGCAGAACCATCTGAAGTAAAATACAGATAATAAGCCCAATTTCGTGACCTGCTCACTCAGAATTCATCCCACGAAATACCGAAATTGTCCATACTATATATACTGTAAGCTAGACGAAGATGCAATTGCTATCCTATCTTTTGCCTTTTTTTCCCCCTTGCCTGGCAACCTGAAATCTCGCACAAAAGTATGCTCTAATATAGTAGTTTCCAAACTTTTTGGGTTCATGGGGAACTTTTCATTAGAAAGGTTCATCACGGAGCACTACTTTTCAATTAGCAATTATATGACCATATTATTTGAGGATAGAAGGTAAACATTCACAAAGTAGAACTTTAGACATGGGAAACATGCTTTATCAGTTTATATAATTACAAGAATTCCAGTATAATTTCACTATATACATTACAAAACATATTAAGGCAACGCATTTTAAAATGAGCTAAAAGCAAGTTGTAAATGCATACTATATCCTCATAGATATAGTACATAAAATATTTTTAACATTGAAAAACCAAATATTTTACCTGGGACCGTAAAATAACTATTATAAAGATAGGGATGAGACTAAATTATTTACACAGCTTAGCTATATCTGGTTGAATTTGAACAGCTGCAATCGAACATGTGGCCCCGCTTCGAGGCGAGATCTGTGTTTTGTTTTAGTACCTGCATAAGCAGAGAATCCTGATTCACATCAATAAGTGACTGCAAACGGCAAAAAGATGGTTTTAGCTTTATCAGACAAAACTTTAAATTCTTCTTTTAACTGACAACAGAATTCATATAATGACTTCTTTTTTGAAAAATTTTGTCTTTAATCACAGAATCTGATGTCAAAACAATCAAGCATTCTGCGTTGTCAGAGAGGCGGACGTTTCTGACACAGCAGAGAATGGGTTTACAACCCAAAAGTTTTCTTTCGTTTAGTTCTTACAGAAAATAACTGTTGAAATTATCAAGCTAACTTAGTAGCTGAACTTGAAACTCTTAAGACATCCTCTGTCTGAATCTAATTCTTCTGTAAATTCTTTTACCATTCGAAAGCTGTCAACGTTGTCATTGTTAATTATTCTCCCTTAAAAATTTTATTTTCTTTTTGTACCCTTGCACTTTATCGTTAGCGTCAAACAGTTGCTTTTCCTTAAAATGAGAGCTTAAATTATTAACTCTCTGAAAAAATTATCTAAATATGCTAATTTTATTAGCCAGCGTCCGTCATATAACCTGTCTCTCAAAGCGAAGTCACTTTTCAGTCAGGTACTGACTTCAGTTTTCATTTCAAAGAGCCGAGTTAAAATTTTGCATCGAGAGAGTCACCTTATTTCTGTGTGAAGAAGTGAACCCCCATGACATCACACAACACTTTGAATAGCCTGACAATCTTAGGTTGTGATTTAATAAATTAATTAATTTCACGCGTTCCCCCAGGATCCTTTTAGGGAAGGTTGCACCTTCTTCACAGCAAGGACTTAGCGGTGGAGGACGCTGTGGCTACTGCTGAACTCATTCGCTTTTTGTTTAATTTTTGAGATAACACCAGACGTCGTTCCAAGTCATGGCCTTCGCGCTGTCTGTGCACATATTCCATTCCTTTGGATGACTTCCAATGCTATCAGCGGAAAATCAAGTATGCACTTCAATTGTTTCTACTCGATGTTTACCGACACACGACTCTTGACTGCACATAATTCACAATCTGAAGACCTTCCAAATTCTTCAAGGAGCACTAGGAGATATTTCGCTGAGCATAGTTTGAGAAGCACTGGTCTAATACATTACAAGTATGTGGAGTTGAAACCTCTAATTATTAGTTCAATTGTGCTTCATAAAGAGTTTTTATACACTTGTGCTTTATACTTTACAAGTGTACAATTGATTCTTCATTGTTTTGTTCAACAGAAAAATTCTTATTAATCATGCTGTTGTAATTGTGTATAATTGGTAACTTCAAATAGTAGTGCAATTGTTAATATTTTTAATAATTTGCAGTATTAGTGAAAGTGGCAACAATTATGACAATAAGCGTGCGTATAAAGAAAGAATAATTCAGTTTTTGAGTACAATGAAAGTATTAGGTTAACTGCAATTAATGTAGGACTTATTCCTAACTGGCCTTTCCTGTTTAAATACATGTATCAGTACAGTATCTAAGTTTATGTTGTATTTTAAGATTCTCCCTAGATCTCAGGAAAATAATTTTTTCCTTGCCTCTTTCTCTTTTGAAATAAATACCTAATTTAATCTCTTTTATATGTTTGTGTGTATGTATTTATTAACTGTAAATGGGGGTAATGCCCTGTGGCAGTAAAGTGTACAGTTTAGTTTACAGTTAAATATCTACATTATTTTCAAAATACATTACTTAAGTCATGAAAATAATCACAGCCAACTCATATACAGCTATCCTTATATTGTAAGCATTTATCTGCATTGGATTTGAATCTATTCGTAGTCAAGGGTGATTCTTTAAAGACTGCTGCAGGTATTTGATTACAATTGCTATTGATCGATTTAGAAAGGAGAATTTCCCCAAATCCGTTCTTCGGGTTGAACATCTAATTTTATATCTATCACCTTAGTATGTCGCCTCATGTAAGCGCTCTTGTATTTCTTCCCATATTGTATGTTCGTTATGAACTTTCAGCATAGTGGTGAGTCTAGCCTTTCTCCTCCTAGTTCCAAGAAGTTTCCAACCTAATTTCCGTGTTCATCTTCCAATTTTACAAATTTTGCCGCCCTACGCTGCCCTCTTTCAATAGCATCTATTTGATATGACCTATAAGGGTCCCAGCAGAGTCCTACATATTTCATTATACCGTTTTTACTGTTTTATTTGCAATTAAAACGTGATGGCCGAACAATATATACAAATATAAATACTGATTATGAAATGAGTAATAAAATAAATGAAAGAGGCAATCGGGAAGCTTGATTCTTGTGCCCTCTCTCAAATGAAATTGATTCTGCGATGTAGCCGTGTCTGGCGGGCTTCTCAAAGTGGAATATTAAATTTTTAAATTCTCACTATGTATGAAAAAATGTCAGACAAATAAAACAGTATTATAATAATCTGTTCTGTACAATAAAAAGTACGAATTTATTAATAAGGAATGAACCTAGCAAGATGTGGCAAACGGCTGTTTCTTCATTTTATTCTTAACATTTTACTAGATAAAATAGATGAGGTGTTTATTTTACGAACTATGTATGTACATTAACTTTTACATTATACGCATCGCATGGGTCCAGAGACCGTAAATGCTACTATTTAACACCGGCGGAGAATATATCAATATGTCCATATTATTAATAGAAAACTATTAATACACAAATAATTATAGTACATAATATTTACATAGAACTATTAACTCGAATATAATTATATTACCCACACACTTTTTCTACGCCTGTACATCACAATTATAGATTGTTTAATCACACACAGTTTCTTATTAGACGCACTTTATATAAAAACTTACCCAGCTTTGACCAATTTTGTTCCTGCTGATCCAAGTCCCAACATGCTAACCTGCCCCTGTTCTAGTATGTAAACTTTGCACCTAGGTTATTCCGCCAATGTTCTGTGTTTGGAAAATACTACCAATCTTCCAGGTTTCTAAAAAGAGGGCAAACTCAATCCCCTGTTTCACTGGAAAAATTTTGTGCTTTCTAAGTCCTCTAGACCAAGCCAAACTATTACCTCATCGGTACTTAAAATAAGTTACGTATGTATAATTTCTTCCCTCGATTTATTTTTAGCTCATTAATAAGTTCCAATGATACTTAACTTTTTACTAATTCTTTACATGTGTTGTCACTAATTTGCGGAATAGGAAATTACAACTCCATATTTTACAAGGACTTGTACTAATACTCTTGCAACCTATATCATACTTTTGTGACCTAGGACTCTGGGCTATTGTACTGTTGTTTGAACTGGACAAAATAAGAAATAATCGACTTGTTGTAGGATGAAATAATTTATTATAGGTAATATTACAGTTATTAATATTATAATAACACATTATATTTCGAAACTAACATGTTACATTCTGTTCTTTCTTGTAAGAGTTTTAATCGGTTTTAAACAACTTATTGCCTAAACAAAACTGTTATAGTAAAAGCTGTCTTTTTTATAGTTTTATTCTGTATCCCAATTCAAGCAGAAATAACCACAATCCAAATTAAAAAGCAACAATAGAAAACAAACAACTGAGGGACAACAGAATCCTATTTAAAATGTGCCACAAGGTAGGAGTGTTATTTGAAACTGCAAAGTGGGGTGCAGGGTGTGAGAAGATGAAATCTAAAACGCAAGTAACATAGTTTTGAACTTCCTATTCAACATTCAAATGTACGTATTTTTTGTTTAACTTAAATGTATTTTAAACAGATGATAATTCAGACTGGCAAGTTTTTAAAGTGATTAATAATTGTTTAAAGTTAGAAAACAATTTTCAGTGAAATATTTGTATAATTTGTGTAGAAACTAGTAAAAATTATTGCACAGATATAAATTGCCAAATGAAATAAAGACATTTTATTTGCCCTAAATGTTAGATGCGTCTTGTTCAGAACTGTTCCCAGTCTTGGTGCAGAACTCGCTTACATCATTAAAATGCCTAATATAAGGATTAAAATAATTCATATTTTGGATATTTTAGGGTAAAACTATGTAAATGTAAACTAGGAACCTTTTATAAGGATTTATAAGAACTTTAATTTTCATTTCTTTAATCTTTTAATAGCAGGAAGAATTTTGTGTAATTTTTGTTGCAATAGCTAAGCATCTTATGTTTTTAAAGCTAATCTAATAATTTTATATGAATGTAATCATAGGAAATGTTTTCTCCTTTTCTTTTTGCAGTTTGCTTCCTGTTAACGTACTTCTTACCTCCACCTCCAGACGTTAGTAAACCGGAGTAGTAGTGTAGTAAGGGACGTTACAGAGATTGTATGCTTCTCTAAAAATATTTCTGTTATATTTGCATTAGGATATTGAATAGTTGAATAAAAATACAGCCCTGTACCCACAGGAAATTACTTTTATAAATTAATACTTAAATGTACATCCTAAGACGAAAAAATAATGAACACATTCTCGTAGCGTTAATTTGTGCAAGTTTTGCTCGGTTCAGCACTCAATTCACGGCGCAGCATCTTACAACGTTTATCCCCATTCTATTATCTCACCGCCACGAGTGGCCGTGGTCGTTAAGGCGCAGACTTGTGAGCGGGAGGTCTGGGGTTCGATTCCTACCAGGACCGTCCTCCCTGACTGAGGTTTTTCCAGGTTTTCCTCAGTCCTAATAAATGGCAAATGCCGGAGAAGTACCCTAAACTTCTTTCCTTAAAAAAAACTCCTTTCCTTATATATCATTTCATATCATGTATCATCAGTGTCGGTGCCTCAGTAGTGAAAAATGGGATTTAAACACTATTAAAAAATCTATTATCACTGTCATATCGAGTTCACCACGGTAGTCATGCGCCGATGTTGGAGCGGTTAAAAGGTAGGTTTCTAGCGATGAAAATTTTCGTAGTTCGAATCCTACCAATGCATGAATTAATTTGTTTGTTATTTATTGAAAATAAAACATGTTTAATATACACATGAAAATATAACTTCAAATTGCAAAGAATTATTTGAAATTAAAGGCATTTACGCTCACACAAAAGTTTTTAAAAATGCGTAAAACAATATTCTTGTTTCCAAAACAAATAAAAATTAATGCTTAATTTTAAGTTAATAATAAAATAATACTCGAGTTCGACAGATCCGAAAGGCCAAGGTTTACCGAAAGACCGCTGCGTTCTCTGTCTCCGTCTTGCGACATCACTGATAGAGTGTAATATTGCAGGGGGCATATAATCAGCATACTGCACCCCTATGCCACGGCCTATGCCATGCGGAATTCTTGATCTGGAGACGCTATTCCTCCATTAAGTAGTTAACCATACATCTCGAGGCTGGGTGGATCCGTTCTAGACCTCTTTAACCTATAAAAGCTCTAAGCAGGTATTGGGGATCAAATCCGGGACATCCCGGCCGGCAGTCAGCAACGCTAACAACTAAACAAGTGATCATTTTAAATTAAATAAAGGCAGTTTATAATTTCTTTTGGTTTTTCATATTAGATTATATATGTTAAAGTGGCATTTCTTTTGAAAACGAAGATTATTAATTTACTTTTTTGTGTTGAGTATTAATGCCTTAAAATTAAATATATGTTGCCCATTAAACCATATTATTGCCGTATATTAAAAATAAATTTGATTGCAAAAACTAATAAATATTAACTAATAATAATTCAAGCATAACGAGTATAATCGAAACTAGCCATTGAAGCACGTGGTCCGAACAAACGCATTTCCTGTTTGAGGCATAGCTTGAATAGGAGCTGAAGGCAGGTTAAAATATGCACGTGTACCCAGCGCGAACTTCCGATGCTTTCACAATCGGTCATAGTTTCTGGCCTTTGCTCATAACCCCCCCCCCCAGGCAGCGGTTCCCAAACTGTGGGTTAGGACCCCTAAGAGGGTCGATGGATTCTTTGGGGGGGGGCGGTGGACATGGGGAAAGTACTTTTATTTAAGAACATCCACTTTCGCGTCATTTCTTATTAAGAGTATTTCACTAACTATTGCATTATTTTGATCAGTTATACAGCAGCGCAAGAATGGCTATTGTGATTGAATAGATATGACATTATTGTTGAAGGGTGCGCGCGAACTTGCAAATTACAAATTAGTGCAGGGTAGTGAATGGGGCGGTGGGTCGCCGATAATTTCATTCTGGAAAAGGGGTCATGCATGCAAAAAGTTTGGGAACCGTTGGTCAAAGGGCTTACCTCTAAATTTCTTTTTAAAAACATAAAAATAACAGAAATTGGGGGGAGGGGGTTCATACCACTAGGAACAAGCAGAATGTACCTGTGTAGTTTGTAAACATATTTGTTATACTCTGAGAAAATATATTGTCGACTTTTAAATAAACATATTTCTTTAATATTTCTGCCTCATTTTTTTAAAATTCCTCTACTTTCATTCCTTGGCCTGATCCTGTTGTATGACATTGGGTGAGCCATACAAGTGTTGACCACTTGGGCGGCAATTTTCGGGAAACGAGAAGTGTTCGGAATAAGGCTCATGGTGGACACCGAGGAAGCATTGGATTGCATTGATCATCGCTTAGAAAATGCTCCATATAGCATTTCACAACACAAGAAAACCCTTTATTATAATAAACGAAACTGTCGCATGTAAAATGCTTAGTGTCTTCTTTGAGCTTATTGCCTGACGTGATAAAAATGGTAAATGATTGGTGAAAGTTTTTATTTGCGGACGCTCTCTAACATCTCAGATCATCAGCGTCCCATTCAATCCAGGGCTTGAAATTTTGCTCTGAGACTTCTTCATTTGGGCTTAAGGTTCTTTTTCATGCCGTAAATCTAGGACATGGGACCCATGCTTTTTTTCCCCCTTCCGACGGAAGCCATACTTTGGGTTTTTATTTATTCTCTAAAAAAATCCATCGGGATTGAGCCCGCGATCTTGGGTCTACTAGGTTACCAATAAATCACCAAGGCGACTTTGTTACAGAGAGAGAAAGCTTAATGAAATTATATATTGACAAGACCATGGACAGAATTTATGACATTTTTAAAATGGGACTTTCTGATTTGGCTGCTATTAGTTTTTTTGTGCTTTGAATATTTATTGTACGTGGAATCTCCCCCCCCCCCTCCAAAAACGCATAAGGGTAGAATTATAAACGCCAAAATTTTACCAATACTTTGTCGCGATTAATTTAAATTCAACATTGCTATAGGGTTTGGTAGTTGAAAGTGAGCATGACCTAACAACATAGTGAAAATATTAGGGGGAAATGCTGTAAATAGTTTAAGGAGATGTTTGCTTTCTTTGTAGGAGGACAAAAAACTATTTTGTTGTTAGTAAAATGATTTCAAACTTTTATCGAAATTAAAACCATAAATTTAGAGTGAATCTGCCCAATCCAAAACAATTTTAAAATAGCAAAAACGCAGTAAAAATGCCTTTTCTATAACGAGAAAAAGTATAATATAGGTGAAAAAAAAATACAAATTCACGCGCGTTTACAAGCATATCATGAGCATTAAGAGAAAAATGCTTTTTTTTTGGTATTTCCAACTTTATTAATGGATACCAGAGCCCTGTTTCATAAAGGTTGACAAGTATGACACGTGTTACAATTTTGTCCGTATATAGTGACAATCTATTGTTTCATATACTCTAAAAACATGCCACATATGAGAGTTTAAAATTGTAACTTGCCACAAGACAAATTTCTGTTTCTTAAAGCTGACAATTATGTAAAAACAAATTGTCATCAAATGACTTATTCCCACGATCATAGAAACAGAACATGACTGTATTCTTTTAAGACTCTTTACTATTTACCGAGCATTAATATTTACTCTCTGTGCGCTGATATAATATATATTAGCACTTATTATCTGTAATATTCGATATTAAAAGGTTGATATTCTCACTTTATGTTAGTAAAAGTAAACAACACATGACTGTTATAAATATGGCAAACGATAAATTAATTATGTCGGACAATTAACTTTGATATAAGATACTTAGGAAGCTTGTAAGAAAACATAATAATCGCTGCTTTCTATTCTAAATTTAAAAAAACTACAAACTAATTGTATAATTATTATCGCTTAGGCATATCGTATGTCCCATTATGGCTAAAACAATCATATTGTATATAGTGCTGTGTCGATTTTGTTTGGCCATTTAATAAATATGCCAGCATGTCACTAATGTATATATGTGACAATATTATTATTTTTAAAACAAATATGTCAAATTATTTCTGAAAAATTGTTACTTTTTATTAGTTACACTAAAAGTTTTATGAAACAAAATATGAGAATTTTGTCACAATTTGTCACGACAATTTTGTAAATTTGACATACTTTACGATAGAAAAACTTGTCAATGACTTGTAAAACTATTGCCTGTCACACATCACCTGTCGAATTATAAATTTTTGATGAAACTTGGCCCAGATATAGTGCATTAAAGTTTACTAGTGGCTCTATCCGAGCTCGCTTTAGGCACTTGTTCACGTTCTGTCGCTCATCTGTTTACTAATTTTCATAGAGAAAGTAATCAATTACGAAAGAACCGTTTAATGGGCGAATTGTGTACTGAATACAGCTCTCCGCAACTCAAGAGTAGTGCGTTATCTAGGCTGTGCGAGTATAGATGGCATTATGCTCTAGGAATAACAACGTAGCGGAGAGCGGTTATATCAGTGAGGGTCCAGCTGTAGCCAGTATCAGCTGTGCCAAGGAACGGAAAGGCAGCAGTCAGCTGTTTCGCCTCGCTATGCCTGAGCCAGCTAAAGGTAAATAACCAAACATCAAGCTCGCCATCATAGGTTAAGTGCTGACTTAGTATAAGAAAGTTAATCGAAACATAGTGGCAAATGCTATAGACACAAATTAAATTCGGTGACCGGGATATAAATAAAGCAAATGTTTGCTAGATTTGTTAATACTTTCAGATACTTCAAAAATTGCGTTGTTTTTGTAAATGAGGCAGCTTTGGCTTTTGATTTATAATTACGTTCTTGAAGGTCAATGCTAGGCGTATTTCAGATTTGTTATTCGGTTCAAAAGTTCATATAAAATAACAGAGAAAGGGTTAGGGAATAATTCGATGCATAACTAGAACCCTGTTCATAGTTTATGGGATACAACGAGTGGTTTGCAAACAGTTATTGGTAGCAAGATTAGCGCATTGGGATTTGTCTGCAGGCCACAAAGCTTGTATACTATCCTAATAAGTATTCTGCTATGCTATCATAAATGGGCATTTTGTATAATATCTATTTACTTTGTTTTTTGTTGCTGTGCATAATTAATCATGTACAATCACTGACCCGTGCAGCGGGATAGTTATGTAAACCGTTCTTGTTTCGTGCATTGTGTGCACGCAATCCTTTACAACTGTAACTATTTAGCATTAAAAGTTTGGATTCATAAATTCCTGAAAGTAATATATTTCAATTTAGTACCACATTCGCTAGTATTATGACATAAATTGCAGGATTATCTTTATAATAAGGAATGAGTTTAATGGGGCAGAAATGAAAATTAATCGCTCTGACTTTAAATTTTTGTGTTTCTTATTATTACATAAGCTTGTTCTTATTATTACATAAGCTTGTTCATTACATAGTAGGATGAGTATGTGGTAAAATGCGGAAAGATATCCTTAACAATGTTTTATAACATTTAGGTATAATTATAACTAATTAGATATATATTCTTGATTTTTAAATAGGCTTTATCTCTAAATTACAAAGAAACAAATTCTCTAAATAACCTGGAATGCGAATTTAATAGATATTTTTTAAAATTTATTTTATTTTTTAGGAGGACCTTAACATATATAGTATATTATGATCGCACGGTAGTTTCAAAATTCAGATGTCAAGATATTACGAAATATAAATACTAAATGTTATCTGTAGGGAACGATTTTAGATACACGTTTTTTCTTTTGTAAATAAATGGCCGCAACTAAGACTGAAATTTAGGGGAAAATTGTCGTATAAACAAATATTTTGGCAAATATAAAATTTAATTAATTTTACTGTAAAAATAAATGTTTATTTTCTTTATTTTGGTTTTGCCAATATAATTAAAACAAGTCATGTCTATATTGATGAAAATAATGTAAATGTATTTTTAATGTATTACTGTGAAGTTCGTTTCGTGGAACTATTGCACCAGGGACCTTGACTGCACGTGTCGCGGCAGCGAAACAACAAAGGAGCTGATGAGATCTGTTGTATCATAATTTTCCACGATTACTGGCACTTTCTTGATTGTTCTGACCGTTTAGAACTTTACATAGATAAGCAAGGTGACTATGGTTTTATGACAAGTGCCAGTGATGTTTACGTTTGTAGCAATAGGTTGTTAAATGACATTTTTACAATTGACAAAATAATTCTATTCTGTCAAAAATCTGTAAAGGCAGGTCACTGATCTCATATCACGCAGCACTTAGCAGGCGGTAAACACATCATGGCCGCTTCAAGTGCACCTCTCTCTCTCTCTCTCTCTCTCTCTCTCTCTCACATAAGCGAAGGAGCTTCCTCTTCATATATTCAAACTTAAAAAAAAAAAAAAAAAAAAATCATATTTGTTCAAAACTTTTCTTGTGGTAAATATTCCTATGTATAAATTGAATAGTGCACAACTTACAAATCTGCTTACAATTAAATAGAATTAGGCAGTAGAAGGCCTTTCGGTAAGTTTCCCAAAATCAATACACCTAACCTGCATAGTACATGCTGTACACAGATGATCGGGTACATATTCTTTATTCTTAATCCTGAAGTATATAAATTAATTTCAAACACGAAAACATTTTCATGAAATCCCAACAAGAATTGGTTTTTCACGTTTGTATACTTCATACGAACTACCACAGCATATTAGTAGTTCTGTCAAAAATATTGAAGAGTAGTTAACAGTATCTATTGATTCTCAAGGTACGGACTTACCAGCACATTGGCAGCATCTGTGATTTGGTTTATTGAAATTCAAACATTCTCATTTACAAATTATTTTTTCTGTTAACTTTATGTTTGTCATATGTTTTTGTTTAATAGCTGTCTTCCAAATTCTTAAACATCTTGAATTCAATTCTAGAAATTCAATGATTTATCATTCTGTAGATTGATAAGCGGAATATAGGTGCAATAAAAGCTTAGCACATGTCTTCAATTTGAGAGTGACTAGGGAGATTCCAGTTTTACATCACCACCTAACCTTTTTCTATTACAAGCAAGCAGAATCAGCCTAGCGCCCATAATTTAAATACTAACTGGATATGTTATAACAGCGCTATAAATAATCATATAATACTCAATCTACTAGATAAATGTCCGTTTATATATACTTATCATGTAATTCACTGTATTAATGCTTTTAGTGATTACCGAAGTTTATGGAAGTCATGTTAAGCCATGCACCACATATTTGTAACCGCATACATGATCTATCGGTAGAGTTTTCTACTATTAAACCGGTGATCCTAGGTTCCATTTCCGGTCAGGTCGAGCGGTCTGGTAAGGTTGTTTCGGAGTTTTTCCTTAAACTGAGATGTGAATGACAGCTTTAAAGTGCCAATGATTTCGGTTCATCCGCGCAATCATTAATTAATTTCATTCCATTCCTAACAACAGATTTATAGTATTTACGTTCAATCTAGTCTTTGCGAATAGTCAAAGCGACAATAAATAACACATAAAATACTATTATTATACGACGAGATGGTTAAATGAGCACTTTTTATTGTTATACATTGCCATCTTCTGTAGGAAAACATGCCTGATGATTTTTTTCCTTCTTCCACTTCCTTTGTAGTTGTTAAAATATAAGGTTTTTGACATGTGCGCTCGTGGTTTCGAGTCCCGCCTACAGAGTTTTTTGTTATTTTGGATTGAAGCCTTCTATTTCTTATTCCTTTGTGGTGTTTTTATCCATGCCATTCATCGCAATTATTAATGGTAATTTCAGAATTTACAAACTAATTTTTAAACGAATATTAGATTAAGTTCAATTCTTCCATTTTATATTAGAAAAGTTTAGTCCATTATTGGGTTAGGTTAGGTTTAGGTTAGGTCGGTTCTCCAGTTTTTGATTAGTAATTTTGTTTATTCCGTTTCGTATTATAAAAGTGTGTGTTTGATTTTTATGTAGGTTTAAATTTATTCTTCTGTTTTATATTTCATTTTTCCTTTTGCTTTTGCCATTGCCGAGGGGTTTTTATTTAGCTCCTTTCGGTGATTATTGTTTATTGGTTTAAATTTATTTTTGCGAAAATTAGAAACTGTTGCAATATTGGTAGCTATTTGCTTATTCGTTACGCCATCAATGGGTAATGGGAATAGCGTTTCTTTGTTTCGCAATGGCAATATTTGGGCTATAAAAGGAGGAATATTAGTATATGTAAGTTACTGTCGTTTTACAGCGTGACGTGCGCATAAATAACTGACAATTTCCCGTGCACATTCATATTTATTACTATACATGTGTTTCCTAACATTTCATGCCATAGTTGTTCTCGTGTTTTAACAATGCAAAACATACAGAAAAGTTTGTCAACTACAGAAAATGCACTTGTTCCGTTTGAGAAACATACTTCCGTAATATATCTTCCTTACTTGATTTCTGCTTCGGCATTCTGAAGGAAACGGAAAGAACGTATTTCTTTTTTTAACTTTATACTTCATAGTGACTGTGTGATAGGCGTATCTTGCAGCTTTGTTTGTAAACACGAAAAGAGTTTGTCGCATCCCTGACTTTTGCAATACTCTTTGCGACGTCTAATCATGCGGAAATAAAATTTCCCCACTCGTTTTCGCACACTTTTTAATAAAAGCAACTAAAGAATAGATATTTTTTTCAATTAAGTGGTGGATCTTTATCCAAAACTCTACTAATGTCATGCGGGGTGTACACAAATATTGTTGGTTCATTTTCATCACAAAATCTATTGTTTTTGATGAAAACTGGGCAAATCGCGCCTACAAAATTAAATTTTTTACGTAACTAAAATGTTATTACTATCAATGATATTACTACGAACTTCTGGAAATTAACTTAAAGTGCACGTTTTTAGATAAAATATGAATATTATTTTGTATAACATTTTCCCTAATTTGTTTTATTCTCTCTCTTTCGTATAAAAATTTATTGTAATGCACTTATGGAAGCCTAAAAAGCAAAACTGGAATGAACCCATACTAATTTTCCTTACCAGAATGTGACTAATGCCTACCTAATTTTAGAACAGAAAGTAGCAGTCTAGCGGCACTGGAATAAAACAATTGAAGATTAGTGGTGCAAAATTCTTTTCACCACTATTTTATAAATTACGACTGAAACTAGCAGTCTTGCTATATAGTACAATTTAATGGAATAAATTTACGAAATTATTCAAGCACTGGAAATTACTTGCTGCTAATGTGAATGGTTATACTATACGAAGTACACCGGGTAAAATTAATTTGACATTATTAACAATAGTAGGATTTGAAACAATTGCATTCTTCGTAACTGGGCGTGCACAGTTCTTCAAGGATTCCTGACATCCCCTTACTGCTGCGAAAGCGCCATCATTATTGCTATCTTCATCACGTGACTCGTCTTTTCCAATAATTCTAATGCAGATTTTGATCTTACTGTTAAAGGAATCATCCACACATTCTTCTGCAAACGCCCGTGATCTCCAACCACCGTGTTTCTTTAATTTCAGTATATCTCCTCCAGCCTCCACAAACAATGTAGCAGAGGTCATCCGAAAACAATATAGAGTAGGGAATTGTCTGGTTTCAAAAATTCTGCAACGTTCTTTCCAAATGTCCTATTGTATTAACAGCAATTGGCTACATTGCACACTTTCCATTTCATAAATAAACGATTGTGTTCAGCATGCTTCGGACGCAGAGAGACAAGCTTTCTATAAATGCTCATCCACTTTTCCTTTCCGCACACAACATTAAACCTTCCCACTTGATGTGTTTAGGTCTTCGGAACTGATACCTACCTTGTTTATCGACTTTATTCTTGAAAAGTTCATTTCTGCGACGCTCGTTATTACACCAACCTTTATGTCTAAATATTCTACATCAGGAGCTTTCACCAAAAAGTTACTTGTCTCTTGCGAAAATAATAGAATTTTTGCTACGTATCCAACAAATTTTCTTCTCAAAAAGGCAGTCAAACTTCGATATATCAACACTATAACTCAGACTTTAACATGGAATAAATAGACCATAATGTTGAACATTTAATCATCTTCGATTTCTTCAGATAATACCCCAACATTACTTTCTCATTAGTTGACCTAGCATTTTTTTTTTCTTTTCACCAACATATGAATAAATCACGTTCTCGTTCCTATCTTTTTTAGATATCTCAAGCACCAAACCATTCCTTGCATTGGTCGCCGTTTCAGCCACCTCAGCTTTCTTAAAAGCTTTTATCACTTTCTCAAATTCCATTACAATTTTCAATTAAACTTCATATCACCGAGTTACTAAATGTTTTCAATAAAATCAGCAATAAACAATAATACACTAACACGTATCTATACAAGAATATGAAAAAATAAATATTAATCCATTGGATATTTCTAATTCTCGTTATATTTTACTTTTCAAATTAAATAAATTAAAAATAATTAAATTATGATATGATAGTATAAAAATATTATGTAACAAACTTGTTGAAAAGCTCATTGCGTGAAATGAAACCCGAGATAGTTACACTCAAATGCACAATACACTTTCAACACTTGTATTATAATATACTATTGCATTAGACCCTTTTCCACACACATATTCCCTCTTTTCAGAAATATGACAAAAAGTAAGGTATGGTAAGAAATAACTTTTCCGCATAAGGTTAAACTATACTACGTATTTCACAACATTACATAAAGTTGACGGCATCTCAATAAAACATATTAGCAATGGAATTGTTGGACAAAGGATGTGTTTGGTTTTGATCAGCTACACAGTGACCACAGTTTGATTCTTGTGGGAACTAAAGTATACACATAACATTCATTTTTGTTCTGCACCTTTGCATTGTCACAAAGTTGTGAAATAGTTAAAGGATTACCTGAAAGTTAACTGTAGCAGCTTCAATACTTCCCTCTACCTTATAATTAAACAGCAATACTACAATATTCAGCTGTAGATGTTGCACCTTTGACTTTCTCCTCCCCTGGATGGATAAGAGCTGTATTAAAGACTGTGGTTAGATGGCATATAGTACACATAACAGTCGCAAAAACATAGTCGATGCCATACATGTATATTACCACAGATTATCACTTATCTGTGTATGTTCGATAAACCTACTTATTATATTCCTTCTATATAAAATTTAGAGCATAGGGAACACTTTGTGTTAAAATTTTAATATAAAATTTTCACGAGCATTTGCCCAATATCTGCGAAAAACTCGCAGACATTTCCATGATACAATTTATCTTAATTATGTTGCATATGTGGGTCCTGGTGGTCTAAGCTCGCGGGTTCAATCCCGGCCAGGGTCGATGGATTTTTTTCGGTCGTCAAACTCCTAAGTATAGCTTCCTTAGGAAGGAAAGTGGCCGCGGGTCCCATATCGTATATTTACGACACGAAAAATAACTTCATGCCTGAAAGAAGAGACCTCTGAGCAAAATTTATCAGCTGTTTCACGCCCTGAATTAAATGGGACTCTGTTAAAGAGCGTCCGTAAATAAACCAAATCAATAATATACTGCATGTGCTTAGGAAAATTTATGAAGAATCATTACTGGCATGGGATTGCATCAATTCCAACTTTTGTACTGCTGATATCAGCTTAAACTTTTCGTCTTTACTTTCTGTGCTCTTTGAACTTCCATAAGTAAAATTTCAATCCTTCTTGCATTTTCTATTTACACAGCAGCCTGGCAAGGCCTAAGTAGTCTTATCAGTTAATGAACCGTTATCATTAGTTTAATCTAAAACATATTTGAATAGTTTTGTCTTACTGAACTATCGTATATTTCTGCTGTATTTTTTCAAAAGTGTTTATATATTAATCAGAAATGTATGTTTAAATGGGACATGGAAGAAAAAATATAATATATAATTTAAGCCTAATTAGCGTTTTTTTTTAGAAATGTGAAACTTAAAATGTCCTTGTAAAATATATTTACACTCTTGGAACATTTATCTTTTAATAAAGTGTTTTAAGAATGGTTTTCTTAAAAATATGTTGATTTTTTAATTTATCTCTAGCCTTTAAATTACAAGTAAAGCTATTTTACCTTTAATTAAATGAAATACACATCTTGCCTCTTTCACATGATGCATTTGTTCAATAAATTCTAAAGAGCGCTTTTGCGAAACTGGTGAATTTGTTTTGGGTGCCGCATTTTAACCTCTGAATATTTTTCTATAGATACGCACAGAAGTCAATTTTGCTCTGTTACATAAGTTAACTTTAAGATGATGACTGCTTGCTGTTGTCAAATGTAGACTTGGAAAGCAAATAATGTGGAGATTTATCTGCTATTTTACAATAAAAAGATCAGACTATTGCGAGATACTTAAGCTAAACAAATCGGCAATGCAAAAAAATTGTATGTATAGAAAGTTATAATCCTTTTGAAACATCACTTCGTCTTCAAAATTCTATTTAAGAGAAAAATATTGCAATGAATACAATACAACATGAAACGTCAGATTATACAGGATGCTCACCATAGCTTAAGTGCAATCAGATCATGTCCTCTGCGAGAGCTGCAGAATCTGTGGTTTGTAGCAAATCATACTGATCAATTTTTAGCATTGCATATTTCTTTGTTATACCTTTAAAATGAGCGCATTGGTTATGACACATTGAATTGTCAGCGAAACCCTAACTAATTTGAAAATTGCTGATAAGAAAACTAAAAAATTAAAAATTGTTTATATAAACAGTATGAGCCATTCAAGTATCAATCACTCGTGCGGCGTATATTGCTATCATAAATATTGATATTTAGTATGTTAGATCACGCCGCTAGAGACGAGTGCAGTTTTCTCGGTGTTAAAGTTAAAAATGGTCCGGTTCATGATCTAATTCATGAATTTCAAGAGATGTTGGAAATAAGAAGTGGGGAACAGGGTCAAGGAGTATGATCAATGATGCAGTAGGCGACTGTTCATTGCTTGGAAAATTTTGGTGAGTTTCCATTAGCATGCCCAACGAAATATGCATTTATATAAATCCACTACTTTATCATAAAAGGTATCTGGAATTAAGTAGTGCAGTTTTTAATAAAATATGTCATTAAGTGAGGTGCACATTTATAATGACAATGCTTAAAGCATAATACTAACGTTCGTTCGTTCACTTCCTAAAGTTATGAACCGTACGTCTTGAAAGAAATTGTTCTCAGCATAGAACGCATACTTTTGCAAAAGCCAAATTGGCAATGATAATTAAGTATAAGGAGGCAAAATACCCAGTCATATAGCATTAATTAAATTATGAGATCACACCACCTGCTTAGTGTTACTATTATGACACTACTAAGATATAGAAAATTCATAAACAATATATTACACGTTTATTGTTTTCTATACTTACAACTAAAGCTAATACTCACTCCCTAAGGCCAACTTGACCACTTATTCATAAATCAAAAAGTCTAACACTGGAAGAAACCCTGGAAAACGGTTTTAAGAAGCTCGATTAAAAAGAACCTGAAAGATAATTTAACCAACATAATGGACTTTTTAGTAGTGTTTAACGCCCTGGTATATAATGGATTTTACCGACATCTAGCGTTTTATACGAAAAGGCCACGCAAGTGGTCAATACTTGTACGGCTCTTCCTGTACAAAAGTTTAAATAAGAATAATATTTAAATACGTTTCATTTTTGTCACTTTAATACACTAAGAAATAATCTCATATTGTGTAAATTTGTTTACAAAATGATGTTAAAGAAATAATACTAATTTCTGTATCTATTCGAAAAAATTAAATGTGCTTTCATACTTAACGCGACTCAGTCATGAAGAATCAATGAAAAGATTTTTAAATTCATGTCTAATTGAAAAGCATGACTTTTATGGTTGTAAAAATATCTTTTACACAATTTAAGCTTTAAAAATGGTTTGTATATATGGCGCCGCAATGACCCTACGTTTTTAACTAGCAGCTGTGATACAAGATTTTATTTTTGCTTTTCTTCAAAGATGTTTTATAGTCATCTGATCCGCATTAGTTATAGCTACGTTTTAGAAGGCTCTGCGTTCATGTAATTGGATAGTTCTAGACAATGGGAGTAAAGCTATCAAATGCCAAAACAATAGTAGAATAAGACCACCTTACTAAAAGTGACATTAATAAACTAATGAAACATCAGGAGAAATGCAGAAAGTCTACAAGAAACTAGTCAGAATGGGCCAGCTTGTTTCATAGAATTTCCACTGACCAAATTCCTCAGCATAGCCTGAGTTCTGATCTAAATACAAAACTTGTGAAGCTACTAGAAAGAAATATAGTCATAAACATTCTCCGTCTGTTATATTGAACGTAATTATGCCTGTAAACAGAGGCTTTCCCGGTCCTCAACTCCTCTCCAAATGCTTATATGGTTATACTGAAAATCTCGACTAATCAAGCAACAATGTGTCTAGGAACACCTGGCTAAAACTGTTTTTATTTGAATGACATTAAACATCTGTGTAATGGATGCAGTGATAGGCTTCAATAGTGGGGCCAGAAGAAGAATCAATGTTCTACAGAAATTAGATATCTATTTTGGTTCTAACATAAGAGCACCCCTCAACATTATTGATCGAAAAGAAAGCAGAAAAGCAGAAAAATCGGCACAAAGAGCCCTGGACTACCAGAAATAGAAATAAGAAAGCGAAACATACACAACACAAAAATCAGCAACAGAATGTTCTGAACTAACGCAATGGCCAGTTAGTAGTTGTGGTTTTCCTTAAATCTGAATATTACACTTGGGAACACATTTCAAATACTAATAGAGTTATAACTATAAACTGCTGCGTGCATATTAAGAATAATATGGATATTATTTGATACCATTTTCATGAAATCATGTCTTAAAATGCTCATTTTATAAATTAAAGTTTATGCATTTTAATTACTTATTATAATTAATTGTTTATGTGGAGTTACGTACTTAAACTGTAATCATTTTTACGCATGACACCAACCTCTTGTTGTTTGAACAATAAATGTCAAATACCTTTCTGTGATGTATATTTCTACATATAAAGACTCTTTCCCATTCATCTTACTCGCCCAAAACAACTTTTTCTCTGATGGGTCAAATGAAACATTGTTTCAAACAAACATTTTTTAACATCAAGGGGGAGTTCTTGCCGAGCTATACCTTTTTGTATCTCCATTATTATGTAGCAAATACGGGATAGACCGCCACGGATGGGCGAGGTCGTTAGGGCGCGGATTCTTGAGCAGGATGTCTGGGGTTCGATTCCCACCAGGGTCATTCTCCCTGACTGAGACTTTTCCTAAGTTTTCCTCAGCCTTTATAAATGGCAAATTCCGGGGAGTTACCCTAAACGTAAGTTAGGGACGTTTCCTTTCTTAAAATACCTCGTTCCCAAATTAATTATTTACAAATTCATTCTGTGGATGAAGGACACCCTTGATCGCTCTAGTATTTCCTCCTGGTTGGTTACACAAGCATCAACAACGCGATGCTGCATGTCCTCTGGTGTCGTTAAAACATTTTGATGAACAGTATTCTTGACCGCTCCCCAAAGAAAAATGTCAAGTGGCGTAAGGTACGTGGATCGGGCAGACCACTAACTGGTCCACCACGCCCAATCCACCCGCCAGGTTATTTACGTCCAGAATGCATCATGCCCGTGTGGTGAAATTTGCTGGGCATCCATCATGTTGATACCACAAGGCCATTCTTTTATTCAAAGGTACATCCTCCAAGAGACTAGAAAGAATATTCCTTAAGAATGTGGCATATCATTTGCTATAAAGGTCATTTTACTTTTGGACTAAGTGATTTATACAGTACAATAACAATTCCATCCTTTTGCATTCCTCAATGTTGGTTAATCATTATGAAATGTTTAAAGGGCCTTGAAGAGGTTAAATTATTTAGCTAAACAAATCCACCGCAGTACTATTATTAAAAGCAATCATGCGTCATTTATCATTTTCATATCTACTGTTTTATTGATTAACATTGTACCGGTTATATATTTCTGAATTGCTCTAAAGAGGGCATGTGTGCTCAAATGCAACATTGCTTGCATTTATTTACATTTTTTTTTTTTTGTTTTTTTGCCAAATTAACATTTTATTGTAACCAAACTACTTAACCATTTTAATGTGCTTTACGTTCTTAAGTGTTCTACAGTGAATTTACTTGCAAAGTTTGGTTTTTATGTATTGAAAATTTGGTGAATTCAGGTCTGGATTTCCTTGAAGACAGATAACTTGTCTTTAATTTTTTGTATCTAATAGTACACTTAAATCTCTCCAAAAGATTCTGAAAATAATGCAGAAATTCTCACAAATATTGTTTTTGTTAATATCCATTAATTTTTAATTGCTCCAGTATTCAACACAGTTTAAGAGCTCAATAGTATAAAACATTAAAATCTTAAGATTACATAAAAAGAAGCACATTTATCTAAACAAGATTTGGGGGGGGGTTACATAAGAAAGAAGAAAACTAGAGAACATCATTGATTTTTTGTTGCTTGTCTTGCATGCTGAATTGCTAAACATAAAATTAATAATTAAAATACAAAACTGGAGCTTGTTTTCTTCGAACAGTAAAATAAACATGAGATGGGCATTTTCATAAGGATTGGTGGCAGGAAAATTATAATCCTCTGTTACAGCCAAACATAAATAAAAGTAAGACATTCACAAGTAATATCATAAGAGGGCCTGACATTGTCGATAAATTCATGAACGTAGAGACTCTGGAAAGCTCAGACCTTCGAGTGATATTTATTAGGACTAATTCACGAATAAAATAAGAATTTCAATACAATGCCCGTAAACTTGGCTTACAATATTGTAATAATTGAACACTTTTATTATGAATATTTAACCTTTTCAAGTCATCTAGCAACTGACGAATGTCGATTGTAATAATGCCAATAGATAGAGCCAAATACGGGTTTGTGACTATTTCATGAATAGAATAAGAATAAAAGTGATATATATTTGAAATCCACGCACGATTATTAACAATTGTATAAAATGTTATACTTATAAATACTTACCTGTTCAGAAACCGTGAGAATGAAATAGACTAAAGACAATAAGTCGCAACCATTATATTTACTAATACCAACCTAGTAAAACAAAACGGAGAAAAAATTTACTATTATGATCAACATGTTTATAAAGATTTATGGTTGCTTAGGAGGACATTGTTACATAGTTTATAAAGTAATTTTAGGCTGAATACGCAAACACAGTTGTGTGAGTGAATACACATTAAGTTAAATTTACAATAACTGAAAACACAGAAAAGTGGCCAGAATTATGTGATGGAGGTATAGAGTTGGCTACACTGACCCCAAGACAAATGCACGTCGATTGATAAAACGGATTTGATAATTTTTTCGATGATTTCACTGCGATGTCCTGCTGTGATTGGTTAAATTTTTTACTTTCATTGATCGATTTAAGAAGACATCACATAAGCAAATCATCATAAAATTCCTTGTTACTAGAATTTACAACTTTTTTCTGGTTTAAGATTATTGGATTATTATTAATATTATTATATTGGACGTTTTATACAGGATGTTTCTAATGTGAGAGAGGGCAGGCAATTTTACATTTTTTATAATAAAATGCTATCCAAAATTGCTTCAATTTGGAGATACAGCAATATGAAAGGAAATGTTTGAAAGAATCTCTACCTGAAAAGTAACTTTTTAAATTAATTTAAATACTTATACAATAAATTATTCATATATTGTGAAAGTTATATTGAAAATATAAGAATAATTAAAATTAAAGCTACTATTATCGATACACAATGTATAAGAATTGAATCACGAATACTTTAAAATATTTGTGAACGGTTACAAAAATAATCAAAAACAATAGAATTCTAGCAATTAGAGTTCTGTATTGGTAGGTGTCTCATAAACGAATGTTTTAATATGACCACAGACTGAGGTCATATCTGGGGAAGGTGCATAAATTTTTTTCATGAATGCTTTCATTCGATAGTGCACTCAGCTACCTTGATAGAGAGATTTTTTCCCTCTCTTTCCAAGTGTTTTTAACTAAGGGATCACATAATTTCTCAAAAATAATAGCTTAAAATTTTACAATTATTTAAGTCATTTTGCATATAAGAAGAATGGAAAAACAGAACGCATTGAAATGCTAATTAATAGTGTTGGCAAATTGTATGCAACAAATATGAACAACATAAATATGTATTATTTCAGTGAATAGAGAAATGATTTTGTTCATAATGTTGGATTATTTTTAAAGCTTTTAGGTAATTTATAACCTTACTGGGTCATCAAAATCTGGGTCCTACTAACAGCCAGCGTTTCCAAATGACAAACTTATATCGTGCTTTCATATAAGCCAAAATGGCCCTGCGTTTTCCTTGCGTTCCCTTGCTATGTAAGATATGAGCATGTTTTTGAATTTTAGCACATTATTTCATTTATGTATTTATAATAATTGCTAATAACATCTAAAATAGGAATTTGCACTAAAGTAACAAAATATTATCCGCTGCTTTCAAAAACCAATTTCATTTAAGAATTACACTTTCCTCATTACATTCCTTATTATAACATCGCCAAAGTTCTAGTTCCGAATTTGAGAGTTGTATCATGAGCTGTAAATTTAAAGCTTTTACCAGAACAAAAAACGCCATACTTTTCCAAAAGCTCAACTAACACTACAACTAAGCTTAAGCCTTTATGAAAGTATACGAGTTTTGACGTAACAAAATATCACACACGCCATTTGCTTGTAGCGTCACTATCGACCCTGAAAAGACAATGAGAAAGCAATGTATTACAGGTTTGGCATTTCCTACACCTAGAACTAACTCATTCGTAAGCTTGACCTTCGGGTTATATTTTTAAACAATTCGATGAAGAGACGTAACTGATGACGTCACAAGCAGCTTGTGGCTTGTCTACTTTCCTTTCCGTTTACCACGATTACAGAAAATTACCGATTTATATATATAATGCCAAATTTTATTTTTTCTTGTGACATGTTTAGGGCAATTGCATCGTGGAAAATAAACTTCACTTTTTTTTTTTAAGTTTATGAATATTTTTTACTCGTGGTAAAATAACATGGGGAAACATTTTAGTAAAATTTGTAAACAACAGTACAATATCACAATTTCTAAAATTAAAATATATCTTGGGATTCATTTCAATACGCTTATAGATTAATAGGTACCTACCTACTTTCTGTTAGGGTGCTAAACGGAAGATATGAATCCGCCATGGACTGCTGATGTCATTAGTTACCTATATATTTTTTCTACGTCCATGCTCTTTAGTTTTAATATTGACTCGGTACTTATTGCTGATTGAAAAAGTATAATGTTTTGTGTTCTGTCAGCTTTGCTTTAAAGGCACGATACGTTTCTCGGTTGCAGTTTTTTTATATTATAATACTGTCATAAGAATTGTCGCAAGGAAATGGAAATTGGGTTGAAAGCAAGGTTTAACAGTTCTAAAATTTAGTTATATCTAGTGTTGAAAATTATATAAGTGAGAATTATATATCAAAGAGTGGAGGAGCAAAGTGCCAAGAAGTATAGCAAGAGAACATTTTGGTAGTTGTTTAACTGAAAGACATTGCTTCTCTATTTCTTCCGTCTTAGTATGTCATTCCTGATTGTGTCATACCAAACAGTGACGAACTTGAGTATACAAAGATATGCCTTTTATCTTTCCACTCTCGTAGAAACCGCCACGGGTGGCTAAGTCGTTGAGACGTGGACTCGTGAGCGGTAGGTCTGGGGTTCGAATTCCGCCAGGATCGTCCTCCCTGACTGAGATTTTCTCCAAATTTTCTCAGTTCTCACAAATAGCAAATGCCAGGTAGGTACTCAAAATATAGGCCTGGAACATTTTCTTCCTTAAAATTTTTCTTTCCCAATATATCATTTCATCTCAATAAATATCATTAAGTGTCCATCGCCTGTGGTGCCTCACGGGCGTTAAACACTGTTAAATAAAACCTCTCGTAGAACTGCTATGGTGGCAGAGGTCATTCCTCTCGTAGAACTGCCAGGGTGGCCGAGGTCATGAAGGCACGAATCATGAGCGGGATATTTCTGGAGTTCGTTCCCACCAGAAGTCCTCTGACTGAGGGTATTTTTTTTCCTCGCCAGATTTTTCCAAATTCTTATAAACAGCAAATGCAAGAGAAATACCCTAAACTTGGGCCTGTTTGCTTTAAGAAAAATCCTTTCTCAATTTATTATTTCCTCTCATGTATCATCGGTGTCCACCTCCTGTGGTGCCTCAGCAGCAAAAATGGGCGTTAAACACTATTAAAAACTCCCTTTTGAAGTAGAGTGCAGGAGTAGCATATAGCGCAGCTGCACAACCCTGCTCATCGCTTTGTCATCAAGGTACAAAATCATGTCTACCTGCATGTGTACTTTTTCAAAGACGGGGTTGAAAACATTCCCCATTTGCTGCGAGGCTTATGCTGTAACGCCTAAACATATTTTGATTCACATGCTTCCCAAAAGCTACTGTTTCTTCTCGTATGTTGTTTTGAATTAATCCAGTATTCTTGATTTGGTTTTATAAACTCTCTCATTTAAACTTCCCCATAAATAACAAGACTTCTGTCTGAAACTTTACAGAATAGCTAGTGCCCGGATTTATATGTAATAAGGTGTGAAATTGTAAATATTTATGTAATAAAACAGAAAACAGGTATTAAATATGTAATATTAAAAATGAAGATTTGTGCATTGGTATAGGATATGGCGACCCCTTCGCTCAGTGTCTTGACATTGCAAATAGCTTACCGAGTGACTGACTGTGTAAATAGTCCCACTTCCCTAACAACGATTTGCAGCCATTGCCCAGTTACTGCCAGTAGCAAACATAAAAAGTGTTAAGCAGTATTGCGTTTACAAGATGACATTATTTATCATTAGAAAATATTTAAATGGTTTTAAGTGTTATTAACGGACATTCTTTAACATCTCTGGTCATCAGAGCCCCATTCAATTCAGGGCGTGAAACGACCGACAAATTTTGCTCAGAAGCCTCTTCTTTCATGCTTGAGGTTCTTTATCGTGCCGTAAACGTGCGACACTGGACCCACGGCTTTACTTCCCTTCCGAAGGAAGCCATACTTAGAATTTTTACGTCCGAAAAAATCCATCGTTCTTGACCGGAATTGAACCCGCGATCTGGGGGTTCAGGAAATATGATTATCACTACACCAACAGGATCGACTCTAATCACAATGATGTCCCAGACTTCCCGCTCATGAGTCCGCGCCTTAACGACCTCGGCCACCCGTGGCTATATATATATATATATATATATATATATATATATATATGTGTGTGTGTGTGTGTGTGTGTCTGTGTCTGTGTTGTAGTGATAAACATCTCTTGACAACGTTTAGAAATTGTCACTTTTTCAATGAGCGATATCTCAGTTTTATTATTATTATTATTATTATTATTATTATTATTGTTGTTGTTGTTGTTGTTGTTGTCACTGTTGTAATAATTAGCAAGACAGCTTATTACACAGTTTGCTCTATTTGTTATATTTTAACTCTTTGTTTCCATTGTACTCCAAGGTCGAAATAAACTTCTCTACAGGCAAGCATAAAACCTTAAAAAATACACTAACTTCCAAATTACTGGATACTTAAATCTAATGCACATAGATGAGACATAATGTACATTATCTACTTTAGTGAGAAGGACAGTCTTCCTTGTAAATAGTTGTGAACGGGTGTACCTGTGTTTTCTTAACTTTACTTGTAAAGAAATCGACACATCTTATAACATCCTGCTCACATCATTCATTAAAATTCTCTTCGTCTCACTCCAAGACCTGCTTCATATTTTCCTCCGGATCTTTCCTTTCATTGCTAAGCCTCACTGTCACTCGCATATGAAAATCGATTAGGAAAAATTGCACATAGAAAATGTTCTACCTAACCACAAATTTTAGTTCGAAATGTTTTGTACACACTACAGTTTAATTTAACTTTTCAAAATGTTTAATACATACTATAGTCTTATATAACTTCAAAAGTTGCAAACTGACACAATCCATCAAGAAGCATTAATGAATTTCCATTTACAGGCTTCTTGGATTTCTATTTTTTTTTTTTTTTTTTTTTTTAGCACTATATCATCTTGTTCGAGAGAAGTAAAATTACAGTTAATCCCAAATATGTTTTTTTTTTTTTTAATTTATGGACGCTCTTTAACATCTCAGGTCATCAGCGTCCCATTCAACTCAGGGCGTGAAACGGCCGACAAATTTTGCTCAGAGGCCTCTCTTTCAGGCTTGAGGTTCTTTTTCGTGCCGTAAATGTACGACACGGGACCCACGGCTTTATTTCCCTTCCGAAGGAAGCCATACTTAGGATTTTTACGCCCCGAAAAAATCCATCGGTCCTGGCCGAGTTCGAACCCGCGATCTTGGGTATAGGAGGCAAGTACGGTAACCACTACACCACCACGACCGACCCCCAAATATGTAATTTTATGTAATATCAAGTCGTAACATGTAACAAAAATTGAAATACCTTTTAAGCTATGCCTTCTGATAATGTAAATTTTTTTTTAATAAATATTTTGCCAATTTTGCCTTTTTTGTTAATCTAAATACTTTTGCCAGCTTCTCTTTATGCACTCACATCTCGATACCTTCACTTAGGCTCAGTAGGTATAAAAAATGTAATGCATTTAGATATGGAAGGTAGGATATCTTTCACCTAATTGTGCACATAAAGTTTTTCAGCAATATTAACACGCAGCATAGAAATACATTTAGCTCTATCAATGCTTATTCTTCTATGGAATTTTTAGATTATTATTCTACATGTTAGGAAAATATTTAAATATTAAAATACAGATTATAAGTTGTGTTCACAACCTTAGTATCTCGTGCGTTGGGAAAAGCACTGGGGGATCGTACTGTCTCAAGCAACGATTACCCAAGGTCTCAAGTGTAAATGGCTCGTGCTGCAAGGTCAGCATTGTTTTTATAATCGACAGCATAGCGTCGCTTTCCGATATAAACCTGACCTTGAAACACATCCTTGAGGCGAGTACTAAGCAACCGAATGATTTCCTTGGTTTGCGTTCACTAAATCAGCGAAGGATTTGCGCGTTGCTGACAGGTACATTTAAGTCAAGTAAGGTGAATGTAAGTAGTGATTTTCGCTGTAGTCTTTTTAATGATATGCCATGCAGAATGGGAAGACATAAAATGTAAGGGAAAATACTTTTTTCTTAATGTATGTCCTGCAAAATGTCATACTTTATATTCCAAAGTGCAGATATGCTTTTTCTCTTTGTTTCTTTTCCTCATGGTAATATAAAACTGTTATAATATTAAAATTTTGTTTTTTCTTGTAAATATTACCTTAATTTTATGAATTATGTTTTTCGTTTGTTGCGGAGAAAAACATCCGCAGAACTGACAATACATAACTGCCTCTTCATTAAAAAAAAAAAAAAAAAAAAAAATCTCTGTCAACAGTTTCAAAAAACTGAGTTGGTGTTAGTTATTCAATTCAAACGATTTTATTAACTCTTTTCTTGTCTGTTCGGGTGGAATTTTGTAATTAAATTTTCCTGCACTTCTAAATGAGATAAAGACCTGAAAATTTGCACATAGATCAGAAATGGATGATAATACAATGTAATATGGTAATTATCATAGGTTTAATGGTTCCACGGTTCAAAAATATGGTTCCGCAGTTTTGAAAGTAAAGCAGCGCAATATCAAACGAAAGTTTTAAAAATGTAAGATTGAATAGTAAGAACACATTTCTGTAGTTTCGTTAATAAC
Organism: Metallyticus violacea; assembly: GCA_030762175.1. Lineage (NCBI taxonomy): Eukaryota > Metazoa > Arthropoda > Insecta > Mantodea > Metallyticidae > Metallyticus > Metallyticus violacea. The sequence goes on along the minus strand of CM060833.1, from coordinate 48,891,926 downwards.
GCATAAAAATATAACATTTATAGCAATCTTTATTTAAAAACAAGAACAGTTGCTATGATGACTATATTATATTTATCAATACAATAAATTATAGTGTAACTTAATTTCTACGCTTTATTTGAATCTAAAATGATTAGAATTCTTTTTGTTATATTTTGATAACAATACAATCGCCATGGCAACTATTCAAATAAACAGCGCTATGTCGAACGCGCAAATTCCAAGAAACGCATGGCTTAAGCGCGGATCAACGGAGATGATTGAAAAACGCTCTTCTCGACTTGCTAATGACACGCAACGACATGCTAAATATTTTGATAACAATACAGTCGCCATGGAAACTTTACAAATAAAAACATCAAATTTAAGTCCTCACAATTAAATGCTTACAAATAACATTTAATAAATTTGATTTCTATTACATAAATTCAAAGTGTTAATGTGTAACATGTGTATTAATAATGTATTAATAATTTCAACTTTGTGAATGTAGTGAATGAGTATTATATTCAATAATGAGTTACATATATTATCAAAGATTTGGCTTCTATTTTGGGGATCTGGTACAAATGTATTTAACAATGAAATAAACATTTTCAAAATTAACTTTGTGTTTCTGTATTTTGTTTTTAATTAAAAAGCAATAATTAATAAACTGTGTCAATATATTAATGGAGTAGACAAAACAATTTTCTATTTTAGATATGATCAAGAGAAAACAAAATGAACTAAACCTAAAATTTCCTAAATTTTTGTCATTATTTAATCGAGATTTCTAATACTGATTGCAAAATTATGTGCACACAAGACTAAAAAGTAGAAAATAATTTAAATAAAAACATTTTTAAAAACATTTTTTTATTTTCTAAACAATAAAAGTTTGATACTTATTCAAAAAAATAGAAAATTTAAAACTAAATTATAAATGAACTAAAAAGTATAAAATAATTCTTCCTAGCCAAATGTAGATTTATAACCCCCATGCAAATTCATAATCTCATAAACTTTTTTTTTAGAAAAATTCTTTCAAACGAAAAGCGTGGGGCGCATGCAATAGATAAAAAAGGGATCAGCTGTTTTATTTTCTTTCAGTCTGACATAATTGTAGGGTTGCCAACATTGTTACTTATGCAAATACATCTTAGAAATTAGTGTAATCGTTCTATAGTTCTGATAATAGTGCTTAGACCTGCTTCCGAAATCTCGATGAAGAGTGTGAAAATTAAAAATAATATTTAAAATAATAATATTAGTTCGGCGCTTATTTCTAAAACATAAAAATCTGCAGCAAAATAAATTGTCTTCGAATATGTTGCATATTCTTAAAAATAATATTATTTTTATACGAGAAATTAAAGAGTATTGGAAAACTTATGTTTTAGGGCTTTCACAGTCAAACCAAAAAAGACTGACAGGAAACAAGGGTAACGAACTTCAATGCTCCCGACCTAGGTCAACAGTAAATAGCGCTGATAACTCTGTTATCTCTTCCACAATAGCAATTATAACCCATATAACAACCTAATTCAGACGCGAAAAATTTACAGCACCATGATTTTTTCTACAACTTTACTTCTATATAATCGAGTCGAGGGGAGTTGGAAGGCAAAAATTTGAATTTCAATAAATTTCTGACTTTTCTGAACTAAATGATATTTTTATTGTTATATGTAGTCCAGAATTATTTTGTTTGTAATATTTGAAAATACATTAGCATATTTGAAAAAACTCCTGGTTTTGACTCTATTCATTTCAAAATTACATAGCGTTCGAACCATTTAAGCTAGAAGGTTCTGGTTTTCACCTACCGCTAAAGAAAGTTTTGCTTTTGCTGTTGGATATTCTGATGTAAACAGCTTGAAAAGATCCCGACCATGGCTTAAGCATGCATTAGGTTACAAGTTGGGGCTATGAATGAATTTTTAATAATTTTTTCTTTGATTGCAGACTACATGTTACTACGTGTATATACCTCTAGAGAAAAAAAATGCTGCATTTCCTTGAAATTTTCCGTGATTTTCTGAAGTTAATGAAGGAGAAATATTGAGACAAATTTCATCCTAGAAATTATGGAAGTTATTGTATAAGATGCGTCAAAACAAGTTGTCCAAATTTCAATTGTTCTTCCAGAGTAGGAACATAAATTTAGCTTATTTATTTGGTTTATTTACAAACTCTTATTAACATCTCAGGGCACCAGCGTCCCATTCAATTCAGGGCGTGAAATAGATGGTAGCTTTTGTTCAGAGGCCTCTTCTTTCAGGCTTGAGGTTCTTTTTCGTGCCGTAAATGTATGACACGGGACCCACCGCTTTACTTCCCTTCCGAAGGAAGCCACCATACATAGGATTTTTACGCCTGAAAAAATCCATCGATCTTGGCCGGGTTTGAACCCGCGATTTTGGGTTTAGAAGGCAAGGCAAGTATGGTTTCCACTACAATAACAGGATCGACAAAGTTTGCAAGCGGAGAGGGTATAATATTTTCTGCGATGATGATGATGATGATAATAATAATAATAATAATAATAATAATAATAATAATAATAATAATAATAATAAGATCTTAATGCCATTAAAATACGCATTTTTTTTTTTTTTTTTTTTTTTTGGAATACAAAGAGATCCACTTAAATTTTTCAAGCTCGATAACATTTTAAATGTTGTTGCATACACAATATAATAAATAGATATTGAATTAAATTTTGATGCAAATAATGTTTTAATGAAATGTTTTTTCAATATTATGAAACTTAACCTTTTTAAATGGTAATACAATCTTATTTTAATGTTGCACATATTGTGGAGATGACATTAAAATATAAAAAATTAAACATAATTAACCTGACTGTACAGAAAATTTATACGGTAAGTAACCTTTCCCACTTTGATACTTTAGGAATTGAGTAAAAAGAGATTTGCATTGTAACATTTCTGATCAACTGGCTGGTGTCAATGTTTCTGTAGCTATTGTTGCTGTTTGATATTACATTTCGAAGTATTCTCAGAAAAAGACATCTAACAGGGCTAGATCAGATATGCGCACTGGAAATCTCTGAACCCTATTTGGGAATAGCCGGTTTTATGTATTTATTGCCAATAAAGATTATGGGCAGGACATCCGTTAATACAGATACCCTGTCAATAGTACAGGTAAGGTACGTCTCAAGAAACGCCAGTACTTTCACCATTCATTTTACCATTAATGAAATAGGATCTATGAAGTTTGGTCCTATAATACCACATAGGTATGTAAGTATGTAGGCATGTGTTTGTATGTATGTATAAGGCCCTTTTGATTGCTATAAGGCCAACATTAGCATGTACGGCCGTAAGGTCCATGCAACAGTTGTATTTGAGTGTATTCTAATATCACACCAACGAGTTGATATTGGACCTGACGAATGATCCATTTTCTGAACCCATAATTAGGTCCACTTCCTCTAATAATTTCTTTTCTTCTAAATGTCTGTATATACGGGCGTTAGTGAAAAAAAACCAAAATAATTTCAGAGATAGCAGAGTGGTCCTACACAAGCAATTTGAGCTAGGGAATATACAGTGGTCCACGACTAGAAATAGTGCTTTTCTATGGCGCTTAAAATTTTGGCATTAGATACTGCTAAGTTCGTGTTAAAACAAGGTCGAATGAAAAAAAATATTTTGAATGTCTTCAAAGGTGCTTCGCTAGATAGAAATGCACATTTTCAGTACCTCATTATCGTTTTCAAGATTTAGTGCCACAAAAAAAAAAAAAAAATCTCTTCAAATCCCGAACTAATCATTTGACAGTATGCCATTGAACATTTGTTAACTGCTTTTTTGTGTTATGTAGCCTCATCTAGAAGCAGGACCCTAAAAGACGGTTGTTCCTAGGGTCACAGGGTTGAGTCTCTTGAGGCAGATATATCTTTTTGTTATTAATTAATATGAGATGTGACAACAAGAAAGAAGTGTTTGTTGCAACATGCATATTACCATATGATTCTGATTGGTAAGTACAACTAGTACTGTTGTTGATTTGGTTTATTTACGGGCGATCTTCAACATCATAGGCCATCAGCGTCCCATTCAATTCAGGGCGTGAAACGACCGACAAATTTTGTTCAGATGCCTCTTCTTTCAGGCTTGAGGTTCTTTTTCGTAACGTAAATGTACGACACGGGACCCACGGCTTTACTTCCCTTCCGAAGGAAGCCATACTTAGGATTTTTACACCAGAAAAATCCATGGATTCTGGCCGAATTTGAACCCGCGATCTTGGGTTTAGATGGCAAGTATGGTTATCACTACACCACCAGGACCGTCAACAACTAGTATCATTTCTTCTTTAGGCCAACTTCGTTTAGTACGCTGGGGATAATCTTTGAGACCAAATGGATAACTTTTATATATGCGTCTTACAAGGGTCACCAGAAAGTTTTGAGATTCATCTTGGTAGGGGTAGATTCACTCAGACTGTTGCATATTTTCAAAGTAAACGCTACCACATTCTATATACTTTCTCATCTTTAAAAAAAATGATCAAAGCACCTCTGCCACTCATTTTCTTCAAGGGAGAAAAGTAAATACGATTTTTTTTTTTTTTTTTTTTTTTTACCCATGGGAAGCGAAAATAATCGCAAGGGGCCAGGACTGTAACGAGTCACGAGTGTGACCTCTGTGGACTCCAAGAACTCGATGGATGTTAGCCTGTGAGCGAAGGAGTTTTGGTGAAACTGGATACTCAGTCCTTGGACAGCCTTCTCGGTGCTTGTTGTCGAAAGTTTTCGGTAGACTGACTATGGTGTACCACTGAGAAGTAACCGTCCTTTGCTCCTCCAGAGTGATTGTGCTCACATGACCACATTTTTGAAGAAAAAAAATGTGGCCACCATTTTCTTCCTAACACTTCGGCCCATCTTGCTGGATCGTCATCTAGAAAGATCCAAATTGCCAACTGTCGTTTGGTAAAGTTTCTTCACCCGTGATGGCATCAGAAACACGCCTTGAGTTCCCTCGAATCTCTGCAGCATTTTCTTCACACCATTCGACGCGGGTGCGCTTTTGTGCTTCTGTCAAATGGGGTACCCAACGGAAGGAATTCTTCCTGAAGAAAATCTTATATTCGTGCAGGAGTTTTGATACAGCTGGCGATCAAATCAGGAAGGCTGCCTCGATAAGCGATTGTTTTCGTGTTCCCTTATTCCACCGCAACAATGTTTTAGTCACTGCCGTTGTCGGACTCCCACTTCTCTCATTATCAGTGAAGCCGATCCCTTGTAAATTACGCAAACCAGCGGAAAACTGTAGCCCTATTTGAAGCAAGGTGCCCACCAACCTGTTGCAAGCGCTCAAAGCTTTGGAACTCATTTAAACCACTCGTGAAATCGTAAGAGGCATAGCACGAAATGCGCTCTCTCCAGCTCCAACATAACGACTGGCTGCCTGTACACGAGGGGGGTTGTTTACCTCACACGCTGGAATTCGCGAGTGGGTAGTGTTACTACCTGGTACCGTTTTACTCGCAAGAGATGGGGCTAATACCTGCCAATTCCTTTTATGGGTCATTATTCGCTCTCCCCTCATCTCAAACTTTTCGTAGTAATCTTCGTATTTATGAGGATTAACAATAGCTAGCAGCTGCAGAACTGTACAGGCAAAGATATTCGGATAAACAACAGACACGTCGCATTACTTTCCGGTCTATCGAATGGCATATGCAGCCATCAGTAGCCATTGGCATACTTTAGAAACTTACAGCTGTACCTTCAAAATGGAACAAGCAAGCCATACTTCCTCATCTCACCTTAACTTGTCTAAGACACCCCTGCAAGCTCTGAAAATATTTCATTATTGGTTCATTAATACCATATATAGTAAATGAAAAATGAAGACGTTACTAAGTAATGTAAAATTCGTTAAAAAGTCGTTTACGTATAAATGAACCAGAAACAACCAACGTATACACACAACTCACGCGATATTTTGAATGGCTAACTATTTTTCTAAAATATACAGGTCAGTTTTAATGATATCAGTCAATAAAAATAAACACACAACGTGAGTAAACACCTCTGCGATATACTCGGAGGAAAGATGAATGTCACAAGAGGAACGATTTATGTTAAATAACCTGTTGTCTGACGCGTCATTTAGAAGTTGGTGCATCCTTGTTTGTTTGTTACCCTCGCTGTGTACCTCGTGTGCCTAGTCGATCAATGTTCACTTGGATGCAGCATCCATCGAGATTGGACGATAAGCTTTCTTTGAGTTGACAGGCATGATAATGGCTAGAGAAAACGACCATTTGACTGCAGGCCCCTAGATTTTATTCTTTTTGGGCACGTGCAATGTATCGTGTATGATACTAGATGACTCAAGACACTAAGTGAATGAGCGAATATTCGCTGCTTATAATCAAATGCAACACAGGCCTGAAATGTTTGCCAGAGTCCGACAGCCTTTACTAACACGGTATAATTAATGCATTGAGGCTCAGGGCAGATATTTTGAAAACTTCGTTATCTCTCCCAACGGTACTGCAGGACAAATTAATAATTCCACGTCATTAACTGTTTAACGTCCTTTCCCCTAGCGCATCAGAGAGCATAGGCCTTTTTACAAAATATGTTCCTCGTTGTGAGATCTACCTCTTCTGTGAATTTGTTGCAACGGGCTCATTTTGTTTATATATAGCGTAAGAATCCTAAGCGTGTTTGCATAATACTAATGATATGCTGAAATAACCGATTAACTACAGTACTATTTTCTCTTCGTGGTCTCCTTCGGAAGGGAAGTAAAGCCGTGGGTCCCGTGTCATAGATTTAAGGCACGTAAAAGAACCTCGAGTCAGACAAAAGATGCATCTGAGCAAAATTTATCAGCTATTTCAAGACCTGATTGAATGCGTTCCTTGAAATTTTCAGTAATATTTCTGAAGTTAATGAAGGAAAATTGTTGAGAAAAATTTCATCCTAGAAATTATGGAAGTTTTTGTATAAAACGCGTCAAAATAAGCTCTTCAAATTTCAATGGTTCTTCCACAGTACAAACATAAACTTAGCTTATTTTATTTTATTTATTTACATACGCTCTTTCACATCTTCGTGACTTCTCACCGCCACGGGTGGCCGAGGTCGTTAAGGCGCGGACTTGTGAGCGGGAGGTCTGGGGTTCGAATCCCGCCAGGACCGTCCTCCCTGACTGAGTTTTTTTTTTTTTTTCCAGGTTTTTCTCAGTCCTCATAAATGGAAAATGTCGGGGAGGTACCCTAAACTTAGGCCTGGAACGTTTCCTTCCTTAAAAAATCCTTTCCCAATATATCATTTCATGTATTATCAGTGGTGCCTCGGTAGTAAAAACGGGCCTTAAACACCATAAAAAAAAACCCTGCGCGAGCTGAAAAAGTGATGGTAGTCGTCACATATGATTTGAGGGAGGGGAGAGGTGAACATGCTGCGCTACTGTAAATGAACAGCAATACCCCTTGCGTTTCGTTGTCTGAATGAGATAGATTCGTGGATATGCGTTGACGTCTGCCACGAAGAAAAAATGTAGATGTACCTTAAGCGATTTCAGACGTTATGGAATCCGAAAAATGAATGGCATCTAGTTTAGCACGTGCTTAAGCATTAAAAGGAAGTAGGAGTTGCAAGGTTGTGCAAAATAAAGTGGTGATTATCTGGGAATCAAATAGCGCCATGGCAAAGTTTATTAAAGCAAAAATGCTCTAAATATCATGCTCTTTCCAGGTTAAGAGGAAAGTCATAGGTGCTCTTCCACTCAGTTCGTATATTTATTTCTATGTTGAATGCCATATAATATTATTGAAAGTAAAGAATTGCTTGTAGTTTTAATTTTTATGTTCGAAAGTCGTAATGCTATGACTGACCTGGTTAAGCAATCCTTGTTTATTCAGTCTGTAGTGTTTTTATGCCTTCGGACTTGCATCTTTAAGGCTAGACGTCACGTGCACTGCATTATCGTAATGCACACAGTTACGGAGCTTGTCCTGATAAAAGAATTAGTTCCTATAGCCCATTATAGTACAAGATAAACATTGGCAATTCCTCACAGCGATAATGAAAAACGGTTGAGGAACAGACAATTGCAAGATGCTTTATACTAGTTTAATTTTACTGTCAACATAAAAACCGCCTCACTGGTATAAACAAACGCTGTGGCATTACTCATGTGTGAAGGGCACGTTTTGTTTAAAAAGTTGCAATAGCACAAGCAGGAAACAATACTTTAAATAAATTTTAGTGTAATGGCAAAATACAAAGTTATATTTGGCTTGCGTTCAACTGCAGATTGCCGTGACTTGGTCACGTGGGGGCACTCTGGTTTCGTTTCCCTCTCTTCTATTAGACAACTTTGACCAGTAATAGCATATGCGCACTTTTAGTTCTCTTTAATTTCTCTACTGTATGGGGGTTATTCTTACAGACTTTATTGTTTATTATTTCAATACAAATGAGTAAATTTTACTTCACTGGCACACTGTAATTAATAACACTAGCGCTCCAATAGCCCGTATGAACGCAAAAACTTGAGTTATAGTGATCCCTTAACCGCATATTGACAGAAATTATTGCTCTCGTAACAGCAAACCGCGACCAAATGTCCATATGCAGTCATCAGCTTGGGAACTATCTTATGTCATCTGTTGGTTTGACTTTGACTCAGCGAGCACGGATACAACAGAAACTAACACTCGATATTATCTAGTGTAATCACGGGCCCTGAATGCAGGAAAAGACTATCTAAATTATTAATATAATTAATAAGAAGCACATAGAACTGATATATTACAGTGCATCATTTATGTTCAAACAAATGGGAAATTGTTCTATTTTTTGACTGCACGCGAACTTGTGTAAGGCTTCCAGCATTTCCTGTTCTCCGATTCTTGATATAGTAAATGGAGATGAAGTGTGGAACTTTTCCACTGAGCCAATCATTACAAAGATTATCTCTTCATCTTAGGAATGCACAGATTTCATCTCCAGTGACGATGCTTGACAGAAATAGTGTGTAGCGTTCCGAGTTTCCCAACAGATATCTTTCTTATCCTATTTGTGCCCATCTGTCAGCATTTTCATACACTGGAAGCATACTCTTAATGAAGTTCTTAAACACACCCACCAGCTTGTGTATAAATGTCGGTTATTTTAGAAAACCTTAATCATTCTCTATTTCTTCAATTTATAATTAGTCGGTTCTGGTGGTGTAGTGGTTACCATACTTGCCTCCTAAATCCAAGATCGCGGGTTCGAACCCGGCCAGGACCGATGGATTTTTTCGGGGCGTAAAAATCCTAAGTATGGCTTCCTTCGAAAGGGAAGTAAAGCCGTGGGTCCCGTGTCGTACATTTACGGCACGAAAAAGAACCTCAAGCCTGAAAGAGAGGCCTCTGAGCAAAATGTGTCGGCCGTTTCACGCCCTGAGTTGAATGGGACGCTGATGACCTGAGCTGTTGAAGAGCGTCCATAAATAAACCAATCAAAAAAAAGATTATAATTCATTTGATGAGCTATTTGGTCCTATATCTTTTGGTTACGAAATAAACGACTATTGTATGAAACAATCGACAGCTATCGCGCAACAATAGGGAAAAAGTCAAATCAGTACTTTTTAATTCTTTAGCAGACGTGAAAACGCTGTTTCATTGGTTAATGCCAACCAATAACTTCAATAATTCATAATTTCCACATTTTCTAACTGTGACCCTAAATTTTTTATCTCAAGTACTTGTCTAAGATTTTTGTATATAAAGTGAAATATTTCGGTATTCATTAATATGCTGCATTTGCAAAACGCCGCTTTGATAGTTGTGTTCACGTGTAGTTGTGCAGGACCGAGCGAGAAGTCAGCTGTACTACTTTGACTTGAGAGTGATAATTTTATCGGCTTGCAAGACATGTATAAGGATTATACTTCTATATATGAATTTTTTTTCTATAATCAGATCACTGATATGAAAACTAAATTGGTTTTAATAATTTTAAATATTGCTCTTCTAATCTTGTAAATGACTTACGTTTTACATATAATTACATTCAGTGAGAAACGATCTTTAAGGTAGCTATTGTTAGGTTTTCCGTTTTCAAGGAGCTCGAAAGCTATAGTTTTATAAAAAAGACAATTTTAATAAAATACAGTAACTGGTGAATTTTTGCATGAAAACTACTAGACCTATGAATGCCATATTTCACAAAAACGTTCATATTTTTGTGTAGTGGTAATAGTGGGGGTGGTGATGATAATATGAAAAATGTATAAAACATGAGGTTTATTATTCTAATTTTTCGCCTGATTTTTCATGAAATTCCCCATTTGTAAGTGTAATTTCATCACAAGAATTTTCGTCGTGAATTAGTTCAATTTCATAGGTCTCTCAGTGCCTCTTGCAACAGGGTGTTATTAATATAACAAATGAATAAAATATAATTGTGTTCAACCCTGTTAGCTGAATGCACATCCCACAAAAAAAAATGTAAGATGTAACAACACTGCTGCCTTCCTCACAGAGAGAAAGGAAAGAAACAAGATAACTGCTGTACAAGGTTCAAAAACGAACGATACTGACAAGGGGTCAGGATTATGTGCTGAATACACTGTTGCCAACACAAGTTTGAGACTTGTTTTGTCTGAACATGACTTAGTTTATAAAATTAATATAGTGCAATATAAAGTTATTAGAAAAACACTTCAACTCGTATTTAAAATGGAAAGTAAGGGAAAAAAGATATATAATATACTAACGGATCATTTTTATATAGAAGCCTAAATTTTCGTTTGTTAACTCCCATTGTTGAACAATAATTTTTATTCATTTGTCCAAGCTCGTTTAATCCATGATTATAATCACGAACTAACAGTTGTTTTGAATCTCTGCTAACGTAGTACAGACACAACCATACATTTTCTGGATTTTCTTTGAGTGCAAACAATGGTTTTAGTTTATAATAAATATAATGATTCCAAGGATTAGGTCTTAATATTTTTGAGTCCTAGCGAACCATATGAACCATTCAAATTTAGCTACTCTTAGCACTTACAAATGTCAAGGGACTAGAGGGTCAGTATCGCCTCAAGTATCATATAGTGGATGCTAAGATATTATTTGTACGTTAAATGGTCGGTAACTGGCAAAGAAACCCTTTTTATGTAGGTACAAAATGTGGCGATATAACTACCCTTTCCTATTTACCGATTTGATATTTCCCTTTTTCTCTTCCCCTTTCCTCAAAATGTTCACTTGCTGCTAATTGGTAAAACCGTGCTCTCTGTCCATTGGCCCTAAGAGGTTCACGGTAACAAGTATTGAACGTACTGGCTAGCTGGCGCGATTCTTCCGGTGTTATAAACTTCTTGCCTTTAATTCTTAGCTCGAGTTGGTTCTGATAGTAAGTTTTGATGGTGGGTGGCTTCATCAGACTGGAACGTTAAATTATTCTATGTCAATGGCGCCCCGTGCCTGCGGTTACCTAAATTATTATTAGACAGGTGCCAATACCAATTTCATCCAGTGACCCAGGTAATCTAGATAATTCATACAATTTACTGATATACACTGCTGGTCATTAAAATTTCAACACCCATAAGAGACCGTTAAACCGATTTCACATTTTCTCAGAAGGATCGAATACGACTAAACGAAAATGCAACAGCAATGCCAGCAGGAGTCCGAATTTAATCGCAGTAGAATTGTCGCATACCGATGTCATTCCGATAAATTTGTGCTCGTGTTGTATGAAATACGTTTATAGCGAAACGAATCAATGGATCGAGAAATGACGAATATACAGGCGTAAAGGATTTCATTGACCCCGTGTAACAAGCGAACAATAATTCAGACTAATTTCCACATGGCTATTATGAACAAGGACAATGTGTTGCAATTTTAATAGCCAGCAGATATATTTTCCAGTATTAAGAGGATTACAGTTGTAAATTTTTAACACAATGTGGACTAAAATATTTTTCTTTGTTCCTTACGTCATTCTGTGCTGTGGAATGTTTAAGTTGGATGTTCATGAGTATTCCCATTTAAAGGCAATACAGGAAATTATGCACTTATTTGTTTGTTTTAATTTACTAACTACGTATTAAGGAATTTGAATTATTGACGTTTCACTGCGCTTAATTTAAAGTGTGTGAAGTATTGAACATTTGCTGTTTTTTAATGATTTACTTAAGTTATTTCAAAGGGTGGAATTTTCTTAAATATTTCCATATTTTAAATAGTTGAAACCTTTCTTGATCCCGTTTAAAGGAAAATGCATCTTTTCTAGACCAAATTATGAGGGTGCTTTCAAACAAGTATTGCTGTGGCATTAATTATCGGAGACCACCAAATAAAACAAAAAACTTGGCTCGTTTTTTAAATGGTAGCAACTTAGATTGGAAGCTGAGCTCAATCGGAAATGTGTAGCATTAATTTATTACCTTAGACATTCAGTTGTCTTACTAACAAGCGAACAAACTTTCCTCAAACATACTGGTCAAATCAACATACTATGAATGGAACATGAGCTTGCTTTTAAATTTGCGTGCTTAGTGTTATAAAATTTTTTAGACCTTTAGAAAGTTTCCTGATTTCACGTGAAAAGTTATTAAGCTTTTAATGAATAAAACAACCACCATGCCAATGAAAAACGGTAGTTCATGAAACAAATCGCACTATTTTTGTTTTTTCAATATATTCACTACGTCTTCAGCATCATAGTTTATTATCGTGAAACAAAACACGGTGTTTTGGATAACTGCGTAACGTAGGTGACCAAAGAAACCTGAAGTCATTAGAATTCACTGAATGTTTAAACTTCTGTGAAGTAAGTATACGCAATATACCCCACGAAATAATGCTGTAAAGTGTTGCTAATATTACACTCATTCAATTAACGGAAGGAGTTGTTAAGTTCTTATTTTTATATGCATACGTTAATATTATTGATAAACAGTCTCTGAATTTATAGGGTTATAACCAGTAAGAAAATGGTGGACAAGCTTGGCACTACAGCAAAGCTAAAGTCTGTTAACTAAATCATGAGTCCAAACATGCCTAGAAGTGCTTATTCAAGTTTTTCTGAGGAAAGAAATGGAAATAGTCATGTAACAAATTATATTTGATTCGAAATGTGTTGGTGGAAATATTTTTACGGGCTTTTTTCAGCATTCAAAGTATACTAGTGCCATTTTTATATTTTTTTCTACCGTTGCCTCCTCGTATTTTACTCTTTCTTTGCCTTCAACTCTTTGAGCTCCAGAACTGGAAAGATTAGTTAAAAACATTCTATGGAGAAAAAATTCTAGAAAAACAGCATCCAATGCCGTATTGCGATTCTTCATAAAGGGCATGCTGTTAATTACATATTTGAAAAAAAATGTTGATTGGGGTATCTTCATATATATTACAGAGGTAGTTATTTACTATGCACTCTAAGATACATAAACATAAAAACAAAGCAAAAATGGAAAATATGAGTTACAAAAGTGCAATGGCTTAGCAGATTTCAGTTTTGTAGAATTCTTCTGTAAATTATATAGTTATACATAGTAAATAAAAGGTATATACACTATTTAGCCTTAAGTTTGACTCAGATCAATTTTATCAGGAAAGCATGTTATTTAAATGTTAATTCTGCTATTCTATTATGAGTTGTAAATTAATGTATAACATCATAAAATGAGGGCAATTATTTACGTGTGGTGGTAGTACTTCTTCTTCTTCTTTTTCTTCTTTCACAATGGATAACATAACAAGTGCATTTAATCTCTCTTGTGATTGAGTTGCTATAAAATAATTATTTATTCTTCTTAAAGCTAAAAAAGATAACTCTGCGGATGGAGTTGAGACAGGTGTGTCAATATTAGTGAAGTTAACTCGTAAATATTACTCATAATATAATGAATATTGTTGGTATTGTACTAATACATACATAGGTTTGTCTTGAAACTCGGAAAAGTATGCAAAAGTAATCAACTAGTTTTTAGCTTGACAAAATCAAACGATGTGATATACGGGGTAGCGTTTTAACTTCTTAGCAAAGTGTCAGGAAATTTTGATTTGTATGAAAGGAATTTCTCTTCATTGAAAAGAACCACGAATTCAAGTTTACTATCAGAACCAAATCTCTGGTTTATTTGATTAGATAATGCTATCTGTGATATCGCAGTACAATCACGTCGCTTAACTTTTTTCAATAAATATTCCTCGAATGCTCACTCGACTTTACTATGATTTTCACTTTTTCCCTTACAGTTTCAAAGTAATTTCTTTTTTGAGAAAGATTTTCTTTTAGAATATCGAGGATTTTAATTTGCAGTGCCTCAAAAAGAATGTCAAAGTGACAAAATATGCTTCAAAATATCTCTAAAAGAAAAACGTTTTCGAATTCAGTGAAAAATGTAAAGAACACATGAGCCTATGCCAAACACAATGGGCCCCAGTCTTTAAAATTCTCTATTATATCTTCAAAATACCTTATTGAAGGCTTTCTCATTTCTTGCAATGTGCTGACAAGTGAACAGAAGTTACATCGAGTTGGTGCAGCTCTAGGACATTTTTCTCCAGTAAAGGTAAATAACGAGTTTTTTAAGCGCGTGTTTTCTTTTTGAAGACGTGGAAAAAAATGCAGGTATGCCATATAAGTTGTAAATAATATACAACCATTTCTGATGACATAAATAGATTGTTGCAAAACCAAATTTAATACATTACTGTATCAGAGGTGAAAATGGTTTGTGGACAAGTTTGCTGAACTCGTTTTTTAGACCACTTATTTGTGCTGCCATAACTACTACTCCGTCATAGTCCTGACTAACTAATTTTTATTCAAAATTAAAATCTTGAGTAACTTTGAGAACACATGCACAAAGTTCTCTGCATTCATACTTGTTTGGGTTCTCCTTTGTCATTTACACATTTATTGCAAGCAGATAACTGCGATTTATCGCTAAATTCGTAATTGTATTCAGGTTCATTGAAACAAATTCAGAGTTTGCTATTTATTTTCTTAACGGAGTTTACATGTAGTGCCAAAATGCATTATATGACTGGAGATGTGCCACCGAAAACTGTACTTTCCTTCAGATGATTGCAATTTAATATCATACTTGCTTAGCAGATGAAGCAACTCTAAGTAATTACCCCTTTTTAGGATTCAGTAGACCCATTATGGTAACTATTATTTTGCTAAGAAATACCCACTCTCTCTTTAAGATTTCCTTATTCTTTGCTACAGTCTCATTATGAAATTTCACATATATTTTCATATGCTGATTTAACTGCAAATCTATTCTTGTTCGCCCAAATGTAGAAAACTTTAAACTTGCTCTAATATGGCGGAAGGGTTTTTAAGTCTTGTAATGGATATTGATAGTGCATTTAGATAAGTCCATACACTTGTACTGTCCACACAGACAATTAGCATGGCAAATAGAATAGCTTTTTAGTAACATCGCAACTATTTTTCTTGTATTAAACAATCTGAAATGCCTTATATACTCCTGTTTTTATCCTTGTGTTTAGTACATAGACCTGTTAAAGGATTAACGGGTCTGTCATGTTAAAAAAAGTATCTATCACAAAGTACCATTAGTTACCAAATTATCAAATGAAATACTGAAACAGTCTGCCATCATTCTCCACACATTTTTAGCATCTCTTTAGGAAATTACTCATCACTGGCTGTAGTTCATTTTGAGAAATCCGGCAGTTTCTTCACTAATATTATTATTTTAGAGTTCTTGTGGTGTGCGGGTTTGTCTTGTACACGGAATTTTTTAATTTGCCACGGAGATAATAGCATGCTGTTAAATTGGGGGGCCGAGGAGGCCACAAATCCCTACTAATAGCTCTTCTTGTAGAAAACTTTATGCATTTCCCTTATGGAATCATTCGCAGTGTGAGTAGCGAGAGAATCGTGTTGAAAAAATGCTTGATCACGCTCCCTGTCGGTTAATTCTCTGAAAAAGGGGGTTAGTATAGTATTTATATAAGTAACAGAATAAATTGTATTCTGAAAAAAATCTGTACTATTATTCTGTTACCACTGAATTACACGTATGAATCGTACATAAAAACACGCTATACAGTTATAAACACACGAGGCATAATGCACTTTATGTATTATGTGAAATTAAGAAACGAACACAACACACACCCGGGAACAGCTGCACTACGACTGCGACAGTCACAAGGTCAACAAGTAAGCAAGCAGGCAAAACAATGGAATTCACTCATAGGAAAATCTCCACGACGCGGTGGAAAGCATCATTGTACACAAATATAATTTCTAGTTATGTTTAACTTTAGTTAGTGCAGTACGAGTCTTATTATAAATAAAAATGATACAAACTTATAGTAAATATGCACATTACATTATAAAGCAGGTTTCCAAGTATCGGTATAAAAATTTACTGCTTGGCGATCACAATGCACTTCAACACCAATACTAAATGTAACGTTCACGCAACAGTTACACGATCAGCCTTTCACGAGGAGTTAGAAGGGCATACAAAATTGCGAAATGTCTCTCGGCATGCTTTTGAACGTTGGACGTGCATAATCTAAGTTCATTTCCAGATGACGTCACGGTGGGACAGCTTGAGAATGTGACAATTATTTTGACACCTCCTACAGAACGGAAATGAACTACCATCCTAGTCTAACATGACATTGATATATTTCTTCCTATAATATTCCTGCATCAGGCCAAAATCGCTCTAAAGTCCCCGCTTCTTTGTTTTGTTTCATGAAATATTCGCAATTTTCGGAAGATTTAAATAGATGTATATGATTTACACAATTACTTATTATTTTACTTCTAGTCTTTAAAATGTCGGGGAAAGCTGTGGAACACTTATTTACAATAGTTTTCTTTTGCTTACAGATGACCATGAAGAAAATTTGGATCACAAATCGGTGACAGTAATAGATGAAGAGTTTGTTGCCTTACGCGGTAAGTACAAAATATACTGGAATTCTTAAAAGCATTGAACATTTTGATCGGCTTGTATTTACTATATATTGTAGTAAAAGTGAAGATCATTGTGTAATTAAAGAAAGTGTATAAAGAATTACTACACGTGAAGCTTATTCATAATACAAGTCTCTAAAAGTGCAACTACTGTTTTGTATATGTAACCAGACACAAACTTTAGTAAACTGCAGTCATACCTACTGCAACTGAAATTGTTTCTAAGAAGGGGAAAATACTTTTTCAGAATATAGCTTAAATATGCTAACTTTAGAATGGTCAATAAAGTTCAAATGTATAAGCGAAATTGTACAAGAATACAGTGCTAAGGATCAAGCAAAATTTTCTGTTATAAATATACCTTTCTTATTTTACAAAATATTTCAATGAAATTTGAGTAACAACCACCTTAGTTTTAAGTATAATTAAATCTGGCTCGTTTTCTTTACCTCTTTAAATGATAAAATAAGAACATAATATATTTTGTAATAATTGCCAATCACTCGGGGAATTAAGATATTTAACTTCCCCCCTAATTCTTTAAATGAATGCGCTATTAGGCTGATGTTTTCGGTATGTTTAATTATTGAGAGAAACTCAGAAATTTGGGGTATTCAGAATGCGCGATAATTAGGCAAAGGTAATTTTTCAGCACAAAAGTATACACATTTGATTAAATGTTGGTGATTTCAATTAAATTTACTATAGATATTTTTAGAAAGTAAAGCGGTCGCGTTGAATTCTAGACTATAAATAATATTTTATTATTAAATATTGGGGTCTTTCTTTGAGCTTTGACATCTTTGATGACATTTTTGGAAGCTATTCTATCCTTTAATTGCTTTCTATCCTCTGGAAGAGAGTTTCAGAATTTTAATTAAATTTGACCTTTTTTAATTTGTTAAAGTTATGAAGTTAGGATTCGCCATTCATTATCAGAATCCTTTTTTTTTTCCATTTTCTTTATTTTAAAATAAAAAAACAAATCAAATAAATTATAAACAAGTTATTTGTACTATATCAACATAAGATATTAGAGAACAAGTAAAGCATTACCAAGCGATACATAAATTCGTATGTTTGATTCAAGATGATATAAAGGGAAAATAGAATGCTATCTGGAAATGTTATTGATGAAGTCTGAGAATTTCCCCGAATAACTTTATTTGATTTTCAATAAAACACAGTGTCAAATTGAAAAACGAGCGTAGAAAAAACAGATGAGTACGTTTACTCCTATATTTGTAGACTACACGAAAGCCTTTAACGCAGTAGAACGCTCGTGTGTATTAAGACAAGAAATAGAACCCAAGTATATATCTCAGGGTCTTGAAAAGGCTTTACGATGAACCGTACCCAAAGTCTACACAAAGAAATAACAGCCTTTAATTTTAAAAGAGGCATGGGATAAAGATACCAGTTTTCCCCAAAAACATTTTACAAGCTTATTACAAACATTTTTTAAATATGAACTGTTGGGGGGGGGGTATATGAAATTACATTAGACGTCTCAGACTCTCAAATTTGAGGTTCGCTAACAGTGTAGTGCTATTTGCAAAAAATCGAAAAATCTTCAAGCAATGCTTCAGAACATCCGCAGCAAAAACGGCGGATTTTCAGTCAAGTCTACCTGAGAGCCAATTAGTTCTTTGAGTACAACATGGACAAATAATGAGAAGAAGAACGGCCCAGCATGAAGCGCATTCTAATCGCTAAAAGGTGTCCAATTAGAAAAGAAATATAACCACAAAATAAACTTTTAGGCATTTGACTCTTGAATTTTACGAACTTCATTGCATCGTTGACAAACATGGAACTTACCCAAAATAAATATGTTCAAGTGAGCCAGAAGAAGATCCTAGTGCAGTATCCTTCAGAGACAAAATCTAAATTGTGGAGTTATGAGAACTGCATACACAAGCGACATGGTCAAACTTGCGACTAATTTAAAATGGAAATGCGGCGGTCACCTGGCGAGACTTCAAGGCAACATATAGACCAAGATTTCTACCGTGAAAGACCCTCGCAATAGCAGATCTGCAACTAGGTGGGCTGATAGCTTAAAGAAGAACGTTGAAGTGGACTTGTCCACAGTAGCAACGAGCTGGGGCGATTGGAGAAACCCCTCCATACAAATGTGAACAAAGAGTGCATACAGTTCAAAAAGTTTTCAGTGACTGTATTATTTCTCTTGTAACTCGTCTCTTGTGTAACTAACTGTTCCTAAAGATGTATCAGTTCTACTAGAAATTTACCAGATGAGCCGATCCAATGTAGTGTTGATAGGAGACAAACATAGCACTAAAAGAACAAACTAAATTATAGCAAGTTAGCTTAACATAAGGGTTTTAAACGGCCTGTTCATTTTACAAGGCCCTAAACGTATTTATTCGTGAAACACACCGTATAATTTGTTGCGTGATAAACATAAAGAAAATAGTACACGTTTGCTAATATATATTTAAATATATAACTTGCAGTTTTCCATATAGTATATCTTTATATTTTTAGCTCTCATTCAAATTTTCTAAAAAATTAAAGTGCTCCGTTATATTGAATTACAGAGTCGACAATGTTCAGGTTTATTTAAGTAGCGACTAATTATGGGGCCTGTTGGCGCGATATTGTAATTAAAAGTATTGATTCTCTTTAAGCTTGCACTGATTTGGAATACAGATTGGGCATAAAACTTCGATACATTTTAATGAAATAACGGTTTGTCATATATGAAATGTAGATTTGGCATGTGCGAGGGCTGTGCAATAAAGATTGATCATAATTTTCACAGATATACTTTCTCGCGCCAAAATGTAACTTTACAAAATTTTATTCATATACTGCGCAATCTACACCTGGTTCATCGTTGTCACTTCCGGTTCCCTCCTGTAAGAGGTATGCAAGTTGAGACATTTCCACTTTCGCCTACACTAAAATGGAGGTGACAGGCCACGAACTATATGCTGCTCTGAAATTCTGTTTCGTCTCAAAAAATCTTCAGCTGAGAGTTATGCAATGTTGCAAAAGGACTGTAGAGAATTTGTTCTTCGCTATGGCACAGCTCGAAGATGGTTTAAATTTTTTAAAGAGATGAGGCAATAAATTTCAAGGAACGGTGCACGGTGCTCTAACTGAAGAAAACATGAACACCGTTACTGTCATTGTGAGAGAGGATCGTGTAATAACATTAAGAAAACTTTCAGAAATTCTGAACATTTTACTGCAAGTCACCCACATGTTGGTTACTGAAAAGTTGCATATGAGACGTGTTTTTGCACGGTTGGTTCCAAGAATGCTGATTCACCAAAAAAAAAAAAAATGTTCGCGTGCAAGGTGATCGCTACTGATGGAACTTGGTTATTCGATCCCGAGAGTAAGCAGCAAAGCTGTTTGGCTACTCAATCACTCACAAAAAAAAAATGGATGCTTTTGCTGGGAAAGTTATGGTCATTTTTGTCTACCAGCTTGTCGTACCTGCTCAAAACTGTATCTGAAAAAAAAAAAAAAAAAAAAAAAAGTGGTTGCTTCTGCTGGGAAAGTTATGGTCATCTTTTTATATATGTAAATTAAAAAAAAAAAAAAAAACGCACACACACATATTCAAGGAATTGTCCACCAACTTGTTGTACCTGTACACCCAACTCTTAACTGAACAATACTAAAGAGATGCCCTAAAGCTCTGTAAGGCCATATCACATGCAAAAGACCACATTTCCCTGCAACAAGTTGACCGCTGCAATATAATAATGCATCGCCATACATCACAAATGTTGTTGCTGAATATCTCTCAAAAATCAACGTGAAGTGTGTTCCTCACACTCCCAATAGTTCAGATTTTACCCTGCGACTTTTTACTTGTCCTTAAAGTGAAGAAATGTCTTCTTGAGAGGCATTTTTGCATCATCAGAAACAGCGGTGAAAGCTGCGCAGGCGATTACGAAGAACCGCCAAAAATGTTTCTAGCATGTCTTGAAGACTGGCAGAAAGTCGAGGACAGATGCTTACATCCAACCGGGACTACTTTGAGAAATATTATCAAAATTATGATAATGAGTATGCTGTCAAAATGTATGATCATTCTTTAGTGAACAGCCCTTGTATGTTTATATTTTGATTTTAATTTCGTAATCCATTTCAAACCATTGCGTTCAATGTTCAAGTGCAACCTGAAAGACATTTGTAAGCATGTCGCCTGAAATCGCTGCACGTGCTTCTCAAAAATGAATACTTAGGTCTTGGAAAGCTGTTTACTTTGGTTTTATATTTTGGTTACTTGATAAATCGATGATTTCACAACAGATAAATAGGCATAAGTTCACATAGAACATCACGCTTACCGGATTTGATCCTCTTTGTCCTACCAGATGGATAAGATTATTTTCTGTTGCTGCACACTAGCTTATATACAGGGAGTTTTTTTTAGTCCTTCGGTGTTGTTCACCATTAGTCTTCATTGGTAATTTTTGTTGTGAATCACTCATGTCAAAATGAGCCTCATTGAAACCACGAAACCATTTGAAAAGGAAGAATCAGATTTTAGTAATTCGGATAACAGTCGGTGTTCGAATCTGGACCTTAACACCTTCCAGCTGATACTCTAACCAACCGCGCTACCGTGTCACCTCTTCTGATTCTATATATCCCGGATTCCTCCCTAAGATTTTCTCTACTATGAGAAATTTGTTCCTTAAGAGGAGTCAAAATGGTACGAATACATTTGAGCCAGGATTCTAGTTTAACCGCCAACTATAATTGGGGGGTAAAAGGATCAGATGAGACGAGTTTCGTGGTTCCGTGCTTGGAGGCGGACACGGTAGGCTGCAGATCCGTGGTTCGAATCCGAGCTGCGATTCGAATTTTTTAGGACTTGATTCTTCTTCTCCACTTATAAACGATTAGTGTAAAGTTCTACTACTTCCCCTCCCCTCTTCCTCTTCCTCTTCATTCTTCTCCTTCTCCTTCTCATTTTGACTACAGTCCTGGGTGGACCTTGCCCTACCGCTGCGACCTCTGCATCCGCTTCGTCTTATGACTTCATTGATAAAGGGAAGTATTGCAGGGAGACAAGTGATCCCATGCCGGCATCCCACCAATCGCCTATCAAGCGGCTTTCGTGATCGAAAGAGTGAAATAACTATTTTTATATATTGACAAAAGCATTTTCTTGACATGTCACCCTCCCGGTACAGGGCAAAAATGGTTCGAGCACACTCAGTTGTCTTTACTCTGTTATACTTAAACAGAAGAATATGTCGAAAGTGTTTGTTTTTCCATTTTACACTCGCATCTTCTTTACCCTCTTATTGTAATGTCTTTAAATATTCAAAATTTCAGGTATATTCACAAGTGCAACAACTCCAAATAGCAAAAAATAAAACTTCTAACACCATAGCGTTGTCATGTCAGAAACAAATGTTACCAATTTATGCATAACGATAATATTACGATACCTATACTCACAAATTATTTTAAGCGATCAGTCTTATGGCAATGCGTATAAAAACAATAAGACACTTTTAGACGTTTGCCATGGTCGTCTTTCGTGCTACAATATATCATAATTTATTAACATATACAGAATGTTTCGGAAATACTTTTACAAACTTTGGTGGCGGGTTCTTCACACCAAAACAAGGGGAAAAAATTATATAAACATATATCCAGAAATCCTTAGTTTTTGAGTTATTAATGAAAGTTTACCTCAACGCGTTTCAAGTTGCAATCGTGACAACTTAAATTCGTGACTGAAAATAAAATTAATTTTGTTAAGTAATCTCATTTGTCATCGATATAAGCCTGCTAATGCTTGGCGCATCAATATTATGACAAAGTATTGTTCGCAAAATGCAGCAATAGTATTGTTGATGGTTAGTCATTTATGTAATTTGGTAATAAGCCTAAAGGTATGATAGAAATAGTCATTTTAACCCTCGCATAACCTTTCATTAATAACTCAAAAACTAAGGCTTTTCGGACATATGTTTATATGCACTTTTTCTTGTTTTGGCGTGAGGAACTCGCTACCAAAATATGTCAAAGTATTTCCGAAACACACTGTATAAGTGCAATAAAGGCCATTGTCACTGCAATGTTATCTAGTTTAATGTGTGAAGCTTTTAAGAACCTAATTTACAATTTCGTTATCGCAGTTCACTTATTTTTGTATGCATCTTGAAGGGTGTAATAAATACGACTGAATGTTAATGGCGATATCTGTAACTATTTGCACTAGAAACTTCAGCAAACGCAATGAATTGTTCAAATGTTATCTTGCGCAATGTTAGCTAAGTCAATAATTTCTCTTTTTCGTTAATTTTACATATTCTGTAGGTATATACTAAATTTATGTCCACCACTTTCCGTCAACCCTGCAAAAACAGCTTGTCAATTTGGAAGATATCCAAAATGACACTTTAATTCTAAATAATCTTATTTGTTTCAATGGAATTGTTTCCTTTATTTATTTATTTATTTTGTTATTTATGTTGACAATCGTTTTGAAAGTAGCCCTGATTTATTAGTAATTTGGAATTGTAAAATGTGTTGTCTTAAATAACTTAAAAAGATTTACTCTTACCATCTACTTTGGTAGCTTGATTATTATTATTATTATTATTATTATTATTATTATTATTATTATTTTCCAAATTTTGATGATCCTATAATACAGAGAAAACGGCTAGAACTGGTATTTATTTTCAGAATTGCTGATTAGAAGTAAAACTTCTAATCAGCTAAGGTTTTTTTGAATTTTCTACAAATGCTAAACTTTCAGTGCTACATTTTAAATAAATACTCTAACTTTAATTCCCCCTCCCGCTTTTTTTATAGATGAAGGCCCCATAGACTTTGGTGAAAAGCCCAAAGCAGCGAACTTCGAGACAGCAATAGCATTAACCGGTAAGTAATGGACTTAATAGACTTCTTTATCTCTGTTAATTAATCCGTTTCATCTGCAAAATAATGTTCTTGCAAGAGTTTGCTGAATTTCCTTATTTTATCAGAATTGTTTTATTTCTTTTTATAAAGATAAGATCTCGAACCCCTCAAAACAGAACTCTGAAAAAAGCTTATTTTAAAGCTCATATTTTTTCAAGCATGCTTGTTTTTAAAACTGTCATTAATTTACAAAATTATAAAAACTATGCTTCATGCACATTTGAACTGTTTCCCCACAAAGACAATGAAAATATGGAACGAATTACTAATTATTAAGACAAAGAAATTTACTTTTCTAATGTGAGCAAGTAATTTCATACCTAGAGGTGGACTTTGCACATTGACAGAGCTAGAACTCTCAAAACACTACAGCACAGCTTGGTCCCGCACTATTACGTTGATGTCTCTAGAGACCCACGTTTTCCAAATGTAATTTAACGAAATTATTTTTTTCTTTTTTTTTTTTTTATAGAAGTTCTGTTTGATAGAGCATAAAAATAATTAGGCACATTCTGCATATTTCATTGTTTTGTCGGCGTTTAACGGCAGCTGGCAGGTCGGCAGTCAGAGCGGCGACTCCTGGCAAAGTAGATGAAACATTCGCTCATCTCCCAACTACCATTAAAATAGAAATATGCTGGTACCTTATGATAGCGTATATTAGAATTATTGTTATACTATATCCACACATTTCTGGAATCATTTAAAAAAATGTCATTAATTCGCATTAGTTCCATTATACAAAATTGAGAAAAATTTTGCCTCGTATTTTTTTTTGATTCTTTTAATTACCCCCCCCCCAAAATAAAGCCTAATTACTCTATATGTATATACTGCAAACCGATTTATCTTCATGAAAGGGGTTTTGTTTATAAAATTGGGATTTTCCAAATTCAAACTCCTGTAATTTTGCGTCAAAACATGATCACGTAAATGCAATCATGGTTCATCAGTAAAGTTACCCATCTGACTGCCAACCCGCCAGGTGCCGTGAAACGGGCGACAAAATCCTGAAAGATCATGTATTTTTTCTGAGAAAGAAAGGGAGCAATTGGCTAATATTTTTTATTGTGATTATTTATGTTTTCCATGAGGAAGTTAGTCACATGTGAGTTTTATCGCCATGAGTGGCCGAAGCAGTTAAACTCAGCGCGAACTCATGGGCTGGAGGCCTGCTGTTAGATTCCCGCCAGGAATGTCTTCCATGACTGGGGTTTCTTCCAGGTTTCCCTCAGTGCTCATACATGGCAAATGCCGGGGAGATGGTCTAAACTTAGGCCTGGAAAATTTCTTTACTTAAAGTTTTTTTTTCTAATTTATCATTTCATCTCATATATCATAAGTGTCCATCGCCTGTGATGCCTCAGTATAAAAACGGGCGTTAAACACTATTAAAATGTGTGAGTTAATTTTTATGTTCCAGTTGTAAGTTTGTATTAATTACCCACGCACACACTTATAGAATGTACAATGTCAACGTTTTTTTTATATATTTTTATGTGATTTATGGATTTTCACAAATATACGATAAATTTATCCCATTAGAAGGAAAACGGGAAAATGTAGTTTTCACATAATCATCTCTTTATAACCCTCTTTATATACAATATGTTTTAAGTCGTTACAAATTTGTAAGAGTATATAAATTGGAATATATAAAATATAATATGTAACAAACATAACGCCCATAAAAATTGACGATATTTACAATATTTCTCAAGGGAACTTTCTGCACGGTTCCTTAATTTTAAGAGAAATTGTTAAAAAAATAGTTGGAAAATGATAGCCAGCAATAATATTATTGTCAAGTGGCATAAATGCGGATTTTTATATATCACGTTGACTGCTCATATAGCATTTCCGTATGCAGCAAACCATCAGAAATTCGCCGAAAGAATTTTGCCAAAGGCAGACCAATGTCTCTCAAGTTTTCTTAGCGAGAGCCCGCATTCCAAAAACGTTCGCTTCTCTAAATATATTAACTGCTTTATGGATCATTTGACGACGGGAAACCTTTAACAACAGGGCGTATTTGCTTATATTTCTTGAAATTTGACAAGCCGATTCTTTGTCAGTACATATAAATTATAGGCTATAACACACTTTGCAATCAGTTAAAAGAACCTTCTCTTACATGCTGATCATCACTGAAATTGCGTGACCCTACTCTTTCGACCGTGCTACCGTGGAACAGGAGTTATCGATATAGAGTTCTATACGATTATATAGTAATGAGTAAATTTGTAATGTCAACTAAATTACTGGCAAAGCATCGGAGTTCCGCACACAGACGACAGAGGGTAGTGACGTAGTGCATGTGCGCACCAAGAATCGGAGGCTAAATTACGAAAGGCGAAATGATTTAGTAATGGATGGTATTTAGTATTCATTTCGGATAAGTCTTAGTCCTGCCGAGAGAGTGCGGAACTGAGCACTCTGTAAATAGGTATGACAAATACAGATGAGTATTGAATGAATGAATTTATTTAATATTACAAATATCAAGCAAATTACAGTTTGCAATTTAATACGATGACAATTTACAAAACCTCCAGGAGTTCAGCAGCACCAAAACTGAGCCCCCCCCCCCCATATCCCAACCACCAAGTTATATGTATGATAAAGGGTCCCTAAAATGAATGATTAGTTTTCATCACTATGTGTTCCCTCAAGCTCCTTCTTTATACCTCTCCACTTATCCCTTACTCTTACTAAAAACTCCACTATCTTATTAATTTTTTTACTGGTATCTGATAACACTTTTTCCACCATTTCTTGTTGTAATTTGTCCCATTTTCTATCCGAAATACTATACCTCCATATTTTTACCATTTCACATTCAATTAAACAATGGAACCGACTTTCCAATTTCCCACATATCCTTCTTTACAATTTATCCCTAGTCCTTTTAAAAATAATATCCCTATGGGCATCCATTCAAAACCTGTTCTTCCAAATTGGTCACAAATGTCTATATATATCTCCCGTCCCCAATTTCTTTCAATCTAAGGAAATTTTATCCTCTAAGCTAGCCCAGATCTCTTGCCTCTCTATCTCACTTCTTTCCAAAACCCACGAACATTATTTTCACACATCTCCCATTGCAATTTCTTCCAATAGTTTTGCTCCCTCTCCAAACCAACACTCTCTTCCCATTACATCTCTTTGCTACATAAGACATTCTTTCAGTAAACAGGCGAGTAGTTGCTTTAAGTCTTACTGTTTATTTTCAACAGGTCATGGCAGGTTCCACTCGGTGCTACTGCTGAGCTGTGGGTTTTGTTTGGTGGCGATGATCTCTGAAATCCTGGGTACAGCGTACTTGCTGCCGGCTGCACAATGTGACTTCGATATGAGCTCCAGTGATAAAGGCTTGCTCAGTGCAATATCCTACCTAGGTAAGTATTTGTGCAACTGAACAGATAAATTACTTATTTACACCGTACTTGCTGCCTTATACTCTTAAAATCCACATAAATTACTGCAGATAAAATTGCATGTGTTAATAGTGATTCCAGACAAACACTTAGGCCAACATGTGGGTAGCATTTTCATATAGGCAAAAATGTTTTCTGGTTTGAAATGAAAGTCTAATGGCCACATAAATAACACAATACAATGAGACAAATACAAACTTTGAAAAGTATCCGACCTTATGTTTTTCTCGTATAAAATAATCACGATAGTTTGGTTACATTGTGCACATAGGAGCAAGGAACCTTCACGCATATGCTGAAACTCTGCTGAGCTTGCCTTATCCATTAGTCGCTGAAAGGCAACTACCCAGTAAGGTAGTGTTTTTTTGCATGACGTCTCGAATGGCGAAACATGTGCAGTTGAGATGCTGCAACCAGAATTTTGTGACAAAGAAAGAATTGCAATCCTTCGCCATGCTCCTTAATCTCCGGACAAAGTTCATGTGATTTCTGATTGCTCCAGAAGAACGCTTCGGCGGAGTTGATAGCTATTCCAACACAGGTATTCTCCAGAGGTGCTTCTAGCAATAAAATGTTTGTTGAGTCCAAGATGTGCAAGTGAACCACATAAGGTTATAAAGTCGGATACTTTTCAGACAGACTTCGTGCAATTATTTTGGGGGGGGTTATGTCAATTTTCCATTCAGTAAATAGTAAACAACTAAATGGAATGTAAACAATATTGGAGGCAATATGAGAACGAACCATCAACAAAAATCACTTAATATGTCAATCTGGTAAAACGTATAAAATTAGTAGCGGATTATTTTATTTGCAGCATGCTCAATTCTCCATATTTATGGACATTTTGCTGAATGCTTCCTGGATTCTGGTTGATAACTTTGTAGGTTCTCTATATATATGCATTGCCTTAATTTAATGCCCTTTTCACTACATTATTATACCATATTTCATTATAGCAAAATTATATATAGTTCACTCCCCGATGTCTTATAGCGCTATTCTCTTGGCACTATAGCACATATCTAAATATATACATGTCTGCTTCGTAATTATTTTCAATTATGACTTTCAAAACATAATGTGATTAAAACTTTTGACATTCACCTCCGCTTTGTGCACCTCCATTTTCACTATTAATTGTTTTCTCCTATTGATTTATAGCGTTTATGATGATCATTGCACTTGAAAAGGCATTGCTTATAGTCAGTTATAAAACAATTGATTGATTTAGAAACGGAGCTATAAGATACGCCTATCACGCAGCACGCAGGATTAGGGAAGATTTAACAGTCATATGCATTTAGTACGTAGATAAAAAAAGAAAATTATATTATTTCTGCTACTGCATTCTTCATGTCAATAAAATATACAGAGTTTCAAATTCCAAGCTATACATTATTCTCATGGATAAGTAACGATGAGTTACAATAAACAAAAACATTCTTTTTATCAAATAACAAAGTTTATTATATAGTTTAAGATAATTCCACATCTGTTGAGTCAACCTTAGAATACCTGAAAAGATGTATATCACATCTAACGCTTATTATTTGACAAAACGTAAGCAATATTCATTGAGCATCTTTTTCACGTCAGCACACCCTAGTTTCCCACTGCATTTTGACCATTGTTCAAAATATTAATGATATCTCTTATCAACTTTATTGCCTTAACCAGTTCTACATTATGTATCTCTAAGGTTTCAATGGCAGAAAGAAGAAAACCAAAATTAATCTTACTGTAATGTTTATTATGTTCAATGGAAAATAAGAGATTATGTAAGTTTGTTGATGACAGGAAATTGTGTCCTTTTTGTCTCAGCAATCCTATAGCATGTATGTGCAATGTGATGACAGGTCTTCAACCACCGCCCTTTTACATAGTAAATAATTTAATAATCATTGTATAACCTTTAGTATCTTGTTTCGTTGCATAAAGGAGTATTACATTTAACAAGAAAATATACAGACTTCCGAAGTTTACTTGGTACCGTTCCCTTTTAGCTCCAAGCAAAGGCCGCCGACGGTAACAAAGGAAAGTGCACACCTATACGGTGGAAAGCGGAAACAATAAGTCCTTCGTATTTTCGCTAGCCACAAATACTTTCCCAGTCGTTATACAATTCCTCAGTAGCCGCGACTAGCCTCTCACACCACGCGATAATATGTTTAAAAGTCAACAACCTATCGGAGACGAAAGTTTTGAAGAGTTAACAGTTAGCGCTTTTGGGCGAGTTGGCACTCACCAATCACATTAAAGAATTTCAAGATCCCAGTTCCAGTGGACGCGCCCGTGAGGACCCCTGTGAGCTAAGAAAAGTAACATGGCAACATTTCAAAGAAAGTATATGAGGGAAACATCCCTTGTGAAGTATTGAGATTTGAGTTGATGCAGTTGGAGCAATTGAAGCCGTATGAGTTGACGCATGCACTTCATACAGCCCATACGGTTCACGCACGAAGTTTTGACAATTCAGTTTATTGAGGTAATTGATCAGAGCAAGAGTTGTGAGTTATTGAAAGCAATCGTCTGTTGTCGGTAGTCGGTTGTTTAAGTGATAGAACATCAGTTCACGTGCAGTCAACTCAATCAGTTTCTAAGGATACGTGTATGCAGGACGTGGTTCCAACTCGCGTATTATATGTAGTCTAACTTCGTGATGCGCTCACAGAAGATTAATAGGAAATTAATTTTCTAACATTAAGTAATGGTACAGAGGTCTTCTCTGAGAGTTGCATATTCGGGCAGCGAGCGACCTTCAACGGTTAATAGTAGCAAAGATGCCCATAAACTCATATTCAAATAAACGCATCAAAGATTTAAATGAAGCAGTGCCTTTTAATTTGCATCACCTCCCTTTTCCTGTGAGCACGAGAGAATGAAAAGACGACTTCGGCCCCTGAGATACCCGGGGTACTGGGTTATTACTCTAAAAAACCAGCTACATCGAGGTGATCGCGGTAGGTAACAAGTAACTGTGATTCGATTAGCGTCGGATTTGTGTCACTCCCGCGAGCCGTCCACATCCATATAAACCACTTCAGCAAGTAAGGTTATAAGAATTACATTTAGGTCATAGCATGTTCATAACTTTTAAAATGTCATATATTGAAGAGTAATTAACAGAAAATGAATCGCATGTTAGTTCTTAGAGCTTATTGGTACCTGCATTCAGCTGACCTTATAAGCGCATTGGCAGTAATAAGACGTTGCATGAAAATTATAGTTTTATTGACAGAGACCCATACGTTCTCATTTTCCAACATCTTTTTCAGAACATTTACAACTTTATCATATTGTCGCAACTCCCTGCTACCTCTTGCTTAAAATGTCCTTCTGTAACTTATTTAACGAACTGGGATAGAACTAGGTACCCGCAACACTATCTAAAGAAAGCCTAACCATCATTATTCAAAACGGGATACAATTAGGAAAATGTTGGAACTAAACATGCACTGGAAACACAAATATTATTTAAACCATAGGCAAACTATTTATAAACATAACTACCAAGTACATTCATAATGGACACCAACCAAAATGGCTGCCCGGAAAAGTCAGCGGCAGGTCCTCACACTCGACTCTCGAAATCTGTTGAAGAATCTAATCCCTATGTTGCGCAAGTGTAGACCCTAATTTTCTTTACGCAATCTTTGAAACTGTCACTTTTACTTAACGAACTTATTCTAAAATAGATTTTCTCACTTTGTCTACCCCCATTTGCCATAGTGCGTAAGTTGTAAGTTAATCTTTTGCAATGTTCATGGTCTGGGATTTTTATGATATATATTTTTATAAAAATGTATGAATATTATGCTCTGTAGTTTGCTAAGCGGAATATCTGCTGCAATAAAAGCTTCACACGTGCTCCGAAGAAATGAGATTGATTAAACTGTGGTGTACCTAATATTACATACCAATTTTCCTATTATTTTTACCAAAAAGTACTTACAAAAAATATCACTGTCAACTACAGAAATAGATGCGTTTACTTGTACTTTAATTATATACCATTCAAACATGCTTTGTGCTTTGACATTCTGACGAAAACAGAACGAAAATCATCTTACTTTCTTATACTGTGTAAACTTATAAACTGTGCTGTGTGTCTGACAGGAGTACACTGCAGCTTCAAATGTAAATGAGATCAGCCCAACCCAAAATATTGTACTTTGAATTGTAGACCTAACGCTCGATATCTCGTACTCAGCCTACACCATAAACCGGAGTCGGCTCCTCTAATGCATGCTATGACATTTACCTGTCAAACAACTGCCGGAACATAATGTAAACCAAATAGTGAAATATTTGGATGCCTATTATCTTAAAAACAGCTAATTATCAGAGCCCGGAAGTTAGGTAAAATGCCTTTTCTATCTGGGTGGATACATTTAAGAGTTATGGAAATGAACATGTTGCCGTACATTTGGAGTTGGTACCTCCATTTTTTATTTTGCGTATTTTGACTTCTGTTGACTAATTTAAGGTTTATAACCTTTTTATTTTGTCTATTTTGGTTCATAAGGATTTTTTTTCTGC
Source organism: Metallyticus violacea (assembly GCA_030762175.1). Taxonomy (NCBI): domain Eukaryota; kingdom Metazoa; phylum Arthropoda; class Insecta; order Mantodea; family Metallyticidae; genus Metallyticus; species Metallyticus violacea. Next base: position 48,860,042 of record CM060833.1, on the reverse strand, counting down.
GATTATTTGCGCATTTAAAAAGCGTAGAAAAATTTTCAATATACAGCAGGGAAAAAAGGAATTAAAATGAATTGGCATGTTCACCTCTCAAAAATATCTATTGGGAATCATGTTATACATATTTCTTTTCCAGCAGTCAAAAAATTTCTCCTCAACCCATTCACTTGAGTTCTTTAGTGAAAGGAACGCTCGGTTACTTTGGCAAACGAATACCAGGAAATAGAGAGAATGAGGAAAGTGCTGTAGTTTTGAATAGTTCTGGCGATGATCTTTTATCGATCTGCACGAGACAATTCAAGTGAATTTGTGGTGGTGGTAACTTCGACTGCATAAATGTAAACAAACAATTGCAAACGAGAAAGATGAGAACGGTACAACTGTACAATAAACCGTCCCAACAAACTGCTCAGTATGGAAGCAAGAAAGATACTAACCTGATTCCCCTATAAATGCATAAACAGAAAATGAACTCTACTAAAAACCACTGCGCGTCTTTTACTCATTCGCCAGGACTATTCAAAACTACTTTTCTCTTGATCACCAATTGCATAATGTTCTGAAAGGTGAATGTTCTGTTGTAACTGATATGAGTTCTTCCGAAATAGTTTGTTTTAAATATGCTCCAATCACTTCAGTGGAAGTAGAACGCTATTTTGCCATGATACAAATGTTCTCTCTGACAAACGGCTGACTTTGACAATTGCTTGTCTTGGGAAAAAAAAAATCTTGTTGTGGCTTGTAACCAAGAACAGCACGCTTAAGTACTTTATTTATGTGATAAAAATTAAGTATCTTAAATACCTATTTTCATTAATAATCAATGATATTACCGTCTGTTTTCACTTTTAATAAATGCCTATTTTAATTTTATTATTGCCTATTTTCAGTGTTTTAAGAGCCTGTTTGCCTGCCTACTTTAACCAAAATAAATTATGTAACTTCCTGGTCCTGCTAATTACATAAACTTAAGATCGCATTGCAGACACTTTCACCTTCACTTATTGTCACGCTCATAATTTTCTTACTCAAGCACATAACTAATATTTTCTTAGAAAATATAGCAGCTATAGAAGATTGTGCAAAGGTTCAGGATGTTCTACCCCTATCACCGAACAGCTTCAATAATAGATTCGTAAGTGCAAACTTAACGTCCGCGAGCCTTTAACATTTTGCAGCTGTCAGCTATTTTAAGATACAATTCTTTGCAGCTGTCAGCTATTTTAAGATACAATTTAGTTAAAAAAAAAACAACGTTTTATTTGTGATCACAAGTGCAAACATTTTGCCTGGATGATGATAATGATGAACTGTTTGATTTAATTATTGATATCTCCAACTGTCTCGGAATGTTTGATGGCTCGATATTCTGCAAAATCTGCTCCTGTTCTTTGTCTGTAATGCACATCTTACAGACTTAAACACGATGCATGTGAGTTATTGTGGGTAGGCTCAAAGACGTTGCACATACTTTATCAACATCTACATCGACTCTCTACCACTGTCGCGACCTTTGCATTTGCCACAACAGACACTGTTCGCAAATGCTTTGTGGCAACTAAACTAAATTTTACTGTAAATTAACCAACTGGGCCCAATTCTCCGAATCTCAAAGTGTAATTATTATTTACTATCTAGTGATTCACTTTGTATATATCATTTTTGTTCAGATTACAATAAAAAGTATGTGTAGTTATCCATTCTCTGCCCCTTATTCAGCCATATATAGATTACGAAAGCGATGCTCTGAAATAAGCTCTACGCTGTTTTATTTTCACAGGCATGATAGCCAGCTCGCATCTGTGGGGCTTCTTAGCGGACACAAGAGGTCGGCGCATGATGCTGATGTACGCTTTACTAGTGGATGGATTCTGCGCAGTAGCATCAAGTTTCTCCCATTCTTATTGGCTCTTCGTTACGTTTCGCTTCTTCAACGGTTTTTTGTAAGTAAATGCCACATTTCTTGCTTAAACGATATTTTGCATGTCAAGCAAAACTGATAAATTTATAACAATAAATTCATTCACCTTAAAGTTTCTTTTCATTTCTTTAATAGTCATTCTTGAAAAGTTATGCGACTGTACAGTAACTAGGCATTCTACTCCTATCTATCCAGTTATCTAACTGCTTACGGGGCGGGAGGGGCGTTGCGCCTACCTCACGGCCAGTAAAGTTGGGGCAACACAAGAACAATAAAAAAATAATAAAAAATACACATACAACATTTTATATAAGATGTTCCATTTATATTGCTCACCCCAAAAATTATTATATTAAAAATATTTGTTTGAAACAATTTTTAATTTGACGCATCATAAAACGATTATTTTGGTGGGCAAGATAAATGCGACACTTTGTATAGTCACTCCACTCTAGAACAATTAATTTAATTTTATGGTCACTATATTTCTTATATTATTATAATACTTCCAATAATTGTTGATTATTGTTGTTGAGTTGGTTAATTACGGACGCTCTTTAACATCTCTAGTGATCAGCGTCCCATTCAAACCAGGGCGTGAAACGGCCGACAAATTTTGCTCAGAGGCCTCTCCTTCCAGGCTTGAGGTTCTTTTACGTGCCGTAAATCTATAACACTGGACCCATAGTTTTCGTTACCTTCCAAAGGAAGCCATACTTTGGATTTTAACGTCCAAAAACTGTGGGTTATGATTATTCACCCATGTAACGCAAGGACTACCTGCCTCATTTTGCACACATTTCTGAAATCTTCCCATTAAATTCATCATTCTCACTGAGAAATTAAACTGATATTTTGATCATGTTATTCTTTAATTTGTCTAAATGTGCAGATATTACTAATCATTACGACTTGGAACAGGATCATCTTGTAGTTTTTCTTTAAATAATCTCCTACCGGTATGAACGAAGCCGGTAGGTGCACAGAATTATAAAAAACTCACACTGTGGAATAAAACAGAATTAAACCTAGTATGTATCATTTAGGTTCTTAGTAGACTTTTCTCTACGGTTAGACACGTGTTATTTTTTTCACTATTTAAATAAATATCATTAAATCTAACCCAATACTGACTGAATTGCATGATACTTGAAACTAACATGCTATTTAAAACCCCCCGCTGGCCCTACTTGAATAGCTGTGCTGACCTTGAGTGATTACTTTTCGATCAGTGCACTACCCTACAATTGCTCGGTAATCAGACAATTGAATGATTCAATCTCGTATGTTTTTTGTTAGTTATGACTTTGTGCCATTTTTTTAAAACTACAATTTACTTAATTTCATCCACGTTAAAAGGCATATGAGTCATCACTTCTTGCAATGAAACATAACCTTGAATAACACTGGTTAACAAAATTACTTTATTTTTGTCCCAAAAATAAAATGACTAATATCATTGCACATCTGACATTTATGAAGTATTAGAAATGCCTGGACCAGTAATGAATAACATATATTTTGGTACATACCACTTAACCATTGTAGAAGTGGACTAATGAAAAACGTTCTCAGTGTTCATCACTGATGGGCGTTGCCCAGGGGCCTCTTTTTTCAGGCTTTAGGTACTTTACAGTGCCGTAAATCTACGACATAGGGCCCACTAAAATAAATAAATATAACGTTTTATAAAATTATATATGTTTTAACCAAATTTCATACACTTTAGTTTGAAGTGTAGCGAAGGCAAACATGCTTGTTCACGACTGAATTATTCCTCATTTTTTGGTTCAGAAACAAGTGAGCAATCGAAAGAACAATAGGACAAAATGAACATCTTTACAGAACACTTAACCATTTTAAAACTACTCAGATTATTACGACCAACACCTCCCTTCTATCTTTGTCGGTTTCTGTCTTTTTATCTTCAAATTAAAAAGTGTTTCTTCTCTTTAGGACTAAGCCATTAAGATCTTGAGTTACAAAATTATTTAAATGTACAACTTCCTTAACTGCTTCTTATTGAATTGATGAACTTATTAATCACTAATTACTCTTATATTATAAACTTAGTTAACATACTTGATTGCCGCCTGTGGTGCCTCGGTAGTTAAAAGGGGCATTAAACACTATTCCAAAAAGCAAATTGATTGCTGATCCTTTCTCTTCAGTTCATCAGCCGTTTCCTGCTGGAATATTCAGAAAACCTGCTCAACTAAAACTAAACAATTATAGAAATCAAAATACAGAAGCAGAATTATTATTCAAATTACTCTACAAACAACCGACAAATAGAACACTTATTTCTAATTTGCCCTCATATTCCTACATTCATTAATTGAAATTAAAGTTTATTTAAAATACTCTAATATGCATACATACTTTATCAATCCATTACAAAATGAGATCTAAAATACACAAAAAAGACTTATTAGATATTTTCTTTCTAGAGTTGCTTGTTTGCATTCTGATTCCCAATACACACAACCCCAGGCTATTATTGTATTGGTGGACATCATATTTATTGCTGTATTTTCCTATCCTTGTTTATACTTATCTGGCTTATTGTACTTCTAAGATTGTTTCCCTCTATCTTCCTCTTAATCATTCTTATCCATTTCTCTCTTAGCTTTGCCCAAATAGTTCCCTATCATTTTTATATTCTCCTCTCCAAATCGTTCTAATTAATATTTCTCCATCTAGATTCTTCCATTTTTTTGTTGCCAAGCTTGTTCAATTCATTACTTTGTTTGCCTACAGTATAACAAACAATGAAAATTCATATCGGTTTCTTCATACATTGGAAATTTTTCTACCTCTCTATCATATCCTAATCATAGCTCCAGTTCTAGCCTGTGCTTTATCACATTTTTGTATATATTTTCCCTACATCCTACTATTTTTATTTCCCTATAAAATCTTGATGAACTCTTTTCCTCCATACTACCAAACATTTCTTGTCGTTCAACATCTTCCAATCTTAGGTTTATTTCTTTTCATAATCCTCTGTTTTGGTATTCCTATTTACCCACATGTTTCCCATACCTATCTGTGTAAAATTTCCTGCCCTTTATGATCCTTTCCCATTACAATTCTCTTGGACACTGAAACATTCTTTAGAAATATGACTCTCTTCCAATGTGGTAATTCTGAATAACACATTTACTAGTAGTCCTAACTCCAGCTTATTGAAGTCAAATAGTTGTCTTTATTTCCATACTCTCCTAAATCATACCATCCACTAAACCTCCACTTTAGTAAATTCACAATTAATAAATTCTTAAAATGATAAGGTCTCACATTTCTCATTCATTTCTCTCTTAATCTTTCCAATTATTCTTCTACATTTTGTGTTATTTTATTCTCTTATATAAAATATTATTTTCCGTAATATCTTATCCCATTTCCTTGACCATATCTTTTGTTTCTATCTCTAAGGCCCAGCATTACAGTTCAGGCTTAAGCTTCGTTAGGAGCTTAATGAGACCAAACACATGATTCGGATCATTTTAATTTATGGAGCGATTCTGAATTCTACGAGAGATTTAGGGTAAGTAAACAGTCGGTAAACATGACATTGGAAATCATTGGAGATGAAATAAAACCTGCAACGGCTGGCAATGATATTAGCAATGTATAAATCATTTATTTATTTTAGAAAAGTTTCGGAAGTGTTTAGTAGTGATTTTAATCATTAAAATTTCAGGAACAATGTTCTATCGGCGGAAACAATATTTCTTCTAACTTTGACGTTATACAGGCTGTATGCTGATATCAACAGGCGATTTCTGTGGCGTATCGAAACCAACAGCGAGCAGAGTGTTGAAGGTTTCGCATTATACAGAACTATTGAAGGAAAGATTTATAAAATTTCCTTTAATACACGAGGAGAGTGTTAAAATATAGATAATTCTATATACTAGCATTTTTTTTTTTTTTTTTTTTTACTCATTTCCAAAATAAGAATTATTATGTTTGTAGCTCTGCGCTTTGTTTTCTTAACTTAGCAAAATCACAAACGATAAAAAAAGTATTAATTGTTGAATTAATGCGCATGCCCATGCATTGCCAATTTCATTGTATCAAACTATGTTCATCTTAATAACGTAACTGTAAAACTCGAGGAGCTTAAGCTGAAAGAACGTTTAGTTAAGCTAGAGGCTTAAGCTTGAACTGTAAGACCAGGCCTTACTCTCTTCATATTATAACAAATAGTGAAAGCTGTTATCTATTTCTCACAAATATCTAGCTTTTCACTGTTGCTCAGACTCAAATTAAGTACTCTTATTCGTGCCCATGCAAGTCCTTTTTAACACAAATCTATGTTTTTTATTTTCTCTATTGTTTCATAACTTGATATGTTCTTAAAGATCTCTTAATTACTCGGGTTATCTGACAATATCTTTGATTCTAAGTTTTACCTCTTTTCAAAAGCCCCTTAATATATTATTTTACCTCCTTTACGTCACCCATTCCAATTCTCTATAAATGTACATCCCTCGGACAACTCAAGATCCTTTCCACTTACATTTCTTCCGTATATTAAACACTATTTTATTATATTTCCTTCCTCCAAGTTTATTACTCTGTAAAAGTGTTTCATAATACTTTAAACTATCCTGCCCTTAGTTGTAAATCGACCATTTCCATTATTCTATTGAGTGAGGTTCTTAGTACTCCTATGATTTGCTTACAAACTCTCCATGTATTTGCTCAACATATTTCCATCCCTCATCTGCACCCCATACTTCCACCATCATATTACTATATACTCCTTCTAGTCAATTTATTTTAATTTCCGATTTTTTACCTGAACACGTTTTATTACTCTCGCAGTTCATTTTCATTTAACTATTTTTGCAATCTTCTGCTCATTCTATTCTCCATAATTACTCAATCTTACTCTTAAGTAATCATTTTTCTTACTACCTGTATTACTACTTATAATTTCCAAACTTCATTCTTTCTTATTTTATATCCTTTTATGAGGACCATAATTTATATTTTTTATAAATTATTTTCTGACCCCCTCTCTACAGTAGGTACTAATCACTTCAATTGCTTACCTCAACTGGCTACAGATCTGACTACCAAATCATACGCAAAAATTAAACATCGAATTGTTCACCAGCTTTATTCAGGCATTTTACTATTTCAATTTTTTAAATTTAAATATGTTTTTCAATGGTGAATGCATGTTTTCTTTAGTTATCTCTTCTAAAATGTCATTTAATAAAATTTGACTTAACTTATATCTCTACCTCACTCCATTTTTATTCTGTATGTATTTTGTCGCTGTATCTCTAGAATATTTGGTACCGAACTGATTTTCATGATATAACCTATTGGATACACTTACAAAGTTGTTTATTAACACTTAATGGTGGAAAAAATTTATTCATAAACATTCATACATCTACCTATAAGAGAAGAAATAGTTTGTGAAAAAATTATATCTATCATTAAACTGTATTAATATAGATATAAATAACTCTTTATAAAATTCCTTGACTCCTATATATTTTTTTTTAATGTTAACAATAGAATAATTCTGTTATAGAGTCGAAAGCTTTCTCTAAATTTACAAGTACGACTATATACACTCTCTCCTTAAAAGTTTCTTATTAAACATCAGTTATGTCGTAGTTTTCATCCTTTATTGTCGATTGTTAATACATAAAGGAAAATTTTCACTATGTTAGGCTACCTTCAAATTATGGGAATTGAAAACGACAGAACCATTTTTCTTAAAGAGAAGCTTGTAGTGAATGTCTCTGAGACTTGTACCTTAATTTACTACACAAACAGCAGATATTGACAGGATGGTTTGAACGATATCGCTGCATTATAGGAAATATACCATTATCTAATAAAACGGATACATAAAGCTATATTGAGGCATGACTTCGCTTGGGCTCGCTCTCAGCGGTATGGTGACAACGGTTTTGCACGACATAACACCCCACATTCATGCTGGCGCGTACGCACACACGCACACGCACACACACACACACACTCTCTCTCTCTCTCTTTCTTTCATAAATAACAAACAATAAAAATTATTTATTCCGTATTATAAGATCAGTTTTTATCAGAGAAAAATCACTGTCATTGTTTTAAAAGATATAAATCTCAATTGCGTTGGTGCTTGATTAGCACAAATAACTCTCTTAAAAGCATTGAATCAGTAAAATACGTTACTAATGTTTTTGAAAAATTTTCCGAAGTAAATTGCATAAATGAAAATCTTACAACCATGAAGCTGCAGAGGGAAATATACTTTCACACCTGCTTACTCCGATTCTTAAATGAGTAACTTTTAGACAAGCATTTAGTGTTTTTCAGTGACCAAAACTGTCTCAGGCTCCTCGCAAACTACAGAATAATTGAGATAATTAATATTTGCAAATTTAAATCAACGATTCTGTAATTTCTTACAGGTATGTTGTGCTTTCTGTACATAAGAAACCTCGATAATAAAAATCATATATGTAGAATTAAGATTGTACAGTATTTAACACTGCTTATAATGTCTATAATGTGTAATTTTAGTAATATTTTAAGAAATAATATATAATATATCAAAGGGTTAAGATGGACTTTAATCTTCACCTGAAAATTCGAGGCAAGAGTTGGAAAAGTCGATGCAAGTTAATCCTTTCTGGTATGCGGCAGACGAAAAATGTTCGCTCCTCTAACGTACAACCCAGCCACTTTTCGACAGATGCCCATTCGCAGGTCATTGACAGTAACGTGTAAATTTTATTTGAAGTGAGCTAATTGACTAATAGCGTAGCTTGTGCTCTACCAAAAAATGTTTAGCGAATAGGAAGAACTGAGTGATGTAAACACTGACCTATCAGCATGGTGAAAACAGAACTGGCGCGAAAACCCCGCATCGCTTTTCTTGTGTTAGCGTCAGTTCTTACTAAACACACAAGAAATAGATTTTGCTTCAAAAGGAGCAGTTTCAAAATTCTCGTGCCAAGATGGTGTCGCTCCGTCGCCCGGGCAGTTAGAGGAAGAAAATATTAATCCGAGATGCAATAACCAGTATCAACAATTCTTGACAGTCAATCATAGTACCATTGTGCTGCGTTAAGTAACATTGAAGTAGCACTTTCTTTATATTACGCACCAACGCAACCAAATTTACATGTTTGCCAAGTTTGCCTTGCCAGTGGTCCGGCGTGAGATGCAAGTTCGTCTGATTATTCATGTTTAGAAGAATTAGCATCAACTAAATCACGAGGTGTTATTTATCAGCACATTCAATATCAAATTCCCATTCCCTCAGCTCTGGCTAGCTTACAGATGCCAGAAATTGGCGGAAAACCCTAGAGAAAGAATCTCATGGAAACAGAGTTGGTGATCTGCAGCAACAGTGGCGAAATCTGCGATCGTCGGGCTTAAACTAATGCACACAGCTACCATACAGCCCAGTTCCTATCCTCCATCAACAATCCTACTTCAAATTGCCGCTCATTACTAGGGGCCAACTATAATAACCATCCCCAACCATTAAATTCGTTGCAAGACTAAGCTCGGTTGGATTTACATAGTCAGTTAACAGAGCATGCGTAGTCTAAAGTTTAATTTATAAGAATGGGTGTTTGTAGTTTTGTCGGTTGCTCTCGGTTCCGAGTGTAGGTTGCTATATTGTCGGTCCTAGTGGTGTAGTGGTAACCATACTTGCCTCCTAAACCTAAAATTGTGGGTTCAATCCTGGCCAAGATCGATGAATATTTTTGGGCGTAAAAATCTTAAGTATTGTTTCCTTCGGAAGGGAAATAAAGCCATGGGTCCTGTGTCAATTTACGGCATGTAAAAACCTATTTCTGGCCCAAACCTGAAAGAAGAGACCTCTTGAGCAAAATTTATCTACCATTTCAGTCCCTGAATGGAGTAGGATGCTGATGACCTGAGATGTTAAAGAGCGTCCATTAATAAACCAAATCAACAAGCCGCGCTGTAAGTGAGTCATGGCAAAATTATTAACCTTTAGTTAACGTCTTTAATGACTTCTCTTTACAGCATTTGCGCTCCTTCTGCTGTCACCTACGCCTATCTGGGAGAGTTTCACACAGACCGAACGAGGGCTCGGGCTATCATGTGGGGGGCTGTTTTTATATCTTCAGCTATTCTCATTTTGCCAGGTGAGTAATTGTTCCTTAATATTTTATTTCAGCAGTGTTCCTCGGAACTTTTGTATCAATATACAAGAGTAATTTTCAGCTGTTCTATTTGAAGTATACAGTACTCCAGAGGAATACATCAACACATGAAGGTGTATTGGAGGTGTCAGATTCTTCGTTGCTCTGATCATTCGAGAACAGTGTGCCTTATCTATTCTATAAAATGTTAAATTGTGTATGTATGATTTACACAAGTGTTCGGAAAGTCTGCAACAGATGGTCTTTAGGCAACATGCCCACTTAGTACCCAGCATGTATCGCTAACAGCATCAACAATGGCCTCGTTTTATTACGACTTTTGTCTGAGAGCTATAGGGAGTATACAAAATGAAAACAGCACTATTACTTCTGTTAAAATTAAACGGTAAAGGAACGGGACAACCGCAGGTGGGTCCCATATTAAAAAATATGGGCCGTTCCCAAACATATTGCCATATTTTTTCCATCGCTCTTCTAATATCAATTCTACTTTTGAATTCTAACCAGAAGGTCAGTCATGAATGGTTTACTTGCAAGATTAGACTTTCCGAACACTTGTTGATGACACTGTAGGAGCAGCTTGGATGGTAATGTCTCAGCGATGGAATATCGCGTTGTTTGGACTGCACTATCGAGCATGGCGCCTGTACGTGGTGTTGTGTGGAGTTCCGAGCTTCGTAGCAGCTGGTCTGTTACTGGGAGCGGTGCCGGAGAGTCCCAAATTCCTTCTTGCTCAGGGTCGTGAAAGCGAAGCACTTGCTGTTCTGCAGTATATGTACTTCATCAACACGGGGAGACCTCGACACACCTATGAAGTAAGTATTGCATGATTTCTCTACACCTGAATAATGATGAGACATTCCTCTTTTTTTTTTTTTTTTTTTTTGCTTACTTACGGTAATTTCACTAACAAAATGTTCAATGGTCGTTTGGAAAAAAAGGTATACCCATTTAACTTTTATTTCTCAGCATCATATCCGTCGAGGGATATATCCTTGATGTAGTAAATTTTGAGTTTATATATTTCTTGGAAAATAGGTTTTGCCAAAATGTACAAAATAATCTATTACGGCGTTAATATTCTATCTCAGCAAACACTTCTTCCCATGAATCAAAAATTTAAGTTCGATAGCAGGAAGAAGTCTCTAGGTGCTAGGTTAGGGTTATAGTGTGGATGAGGAATGAACTCTAAAGCTCAGTTCATGCGTTTTCATTTGCTATTGTCTATCTATTAAGGCGTACCATGTCCTGATGAAAAAGCACACCTATGAACACCAACTCGACTTTTCTCCCTTCAAAACATTTTTAATAAGGCGCAAAAATGTTTCATTACAAAAAAAAAAAAAAAAAAAAAAAAAAAAACTTTCTCACTAGATATTGCTTGGTCTTCAGGGGTAGTCGAAATTTAATTGCTTTATTGGTACATTTATTTAGAAGCAGAACTAGATGCCTCGTTTTAATTTCATTCATCTTATTGTCGTATCCATTCTTAAAATGCTAAACAATTCTTGCCATTGTCTCTGTCATTTTAGTAATACTTAATGTAGTTCTGATTTATAGTATATTTGCTCTTCTTTCTGCATCTAATATTACTTAGTTTGGTATTTATTATCTATATTATTAATTTATACAGAGTGTTCTATTGGAATATGACTGTTTTCAGAACCTTCTTATAAGACATTCTCATAGAATTAAATAAAAATACTCTTTCAAGGAACAAGTAGCACAGTGCAATTTATTAATCTAAACTTATTTTTTAAAAAACACAGTTTTTAATTGGTCTTCCTATCAACGAGCACGTTCGTGTAATCGGCTGGGAATATCTGCAATAAAACATGATCAATGTTCCTAATTTCACGAGTTATACTTTCTTTTAACTGCATGATTGTTCATGGCCTGTCGCAGCACACTTTACTTTACAAGTATCCCCATAAAAAATAGTCTGTAGTCGTCAGATCGGGCTGGCCAGGCAACATCAGCAAATCGAGAAATTATGCGTCAGGAAACAGGATCCGCAGAGTGCTCATTGTTTCACGAGCGGTGTGAGCTATGGCACCATCCTGCTGGAACTAAAACTTATTTCCATTATCATCCATCTGAGAGTCTAGTGTGGTCAGCATTTCTGGCACATTAGAAATTATACCCTAAAAGTCTTGAAACGTAGGAGATTTACTTAGATTCAATAAAGCTTGTAACAACACGAATACACCTTTTTCAAACGTCCAGTTATCAATGCTTTAGTTTATTAAAGGGACAGAATAAATTGCATAGTTACATAACGACCAATATCATAACTGTAACGCTGGGAAAGACAGCATTGTAAAAACCGTCATATTCCATTTGGTCACTTGTGATTTTTAAAAAATAAGTTGAGATTAATAAATTGCATTGGCTCCTTGTTTCTTGAAAAAGTACTTTCATTTCATTCAATACGAGTGTCCCACAAGTAGGTTCTGAAAAGTTTCATATCCCATTGGATCACTCTGTATATGTATCATCTTGTCCTTATGTAAGTACTGGGCGCTAATGACCTAGCAGTTTTACGCCCTTAAACAATAATCATATGTATGCACCCATGTATGCGTTCATTTGTTTTATGTATTTATTATTGTAAGTGGCTGAAAATAACAAAGGTCCTGGTCTTTTCTCTACCAGGCAAAATAACCCATTACTGTTATTAAAATATGTTTCATTTGACGTTTGTTTAACCACTTGGACTGTTATTTTGTTAACCGGAAGCGACATTAGAAGAAAGACTCACTGTTAATAAAGTGGTTTTTTTATAAAATCAAAAGCATCTGTCCTCACCAGTAACTACGGAACATGAACCGGGATCAACTAATCATTAAGATCTCTAATTCTGAAGTAGAGTTTGAGCAACAACCATAAGGAAATGTAAATGACTGTTTTGATGTTCCTCTTCTTTAGGTAAAGGCTTTATTAACAGAATCTGCAGTGACAATATCTAACTCGGAGAGGTATAAAGAAGTTAGCACGGAAAAGCATAAACAACCTGGAATGCTGAAACAGATGTGGTCTCAAACTGCTCCTCTCTTCAGGGGTAAACACTTGCGGTCTACTTTCCTGAGCTGTGTACTTATGTTCGGCATCTTTGCTAGGTACAACTAGGTAACGCTTTCTCTAGCCATAAGTCTTTACTTATATTATTGTTTAAGAACAGTTTAAATAATTTAACATTTAGACTAGACATTCCTAGCGAAAGAAATGATCTTTATATACCTACATAAAAATGATAATTACTTCCATAACACAAGTTAATGTGCGTGAAAAGCTAAAGGGCTGTTTTTGCTTGTTTGGATCCTTTTTGTTGCTTTACTTTACTATTTATACTTCTCTTTTGTTATAAACTACTCAAGCTGTATTTTTAATTTTGGTTGCTAAGCGTGTGCTCATTTTGGGAATGGTTTTGTTGTCCATGTTTAATACTTCAATTTTGCTTACTTTTCCCATGTTAAAACAGCACTTTTTTCACGGGTGCTTTTGTTTTGAACTGAATATTATATTGAAAAATTCTCAAAAGTGACCAGTTTTAAAGGAGGTAATTGATCTGCAGTGTTCAGAATAAATTTCGCCAAGGGCGCGTTTACACATAAAAAGGAAACACAATCAGAAAGAGACTTTCAAGGGTATGACAAAGGATGGGGGAAGCTGTGTTGAAGTACGGGCTCCGCGTGCGGACAAGGGTTATAGCTAAAGCTTTGTATTTCGTATATATAAAAATTTACATACAAATTAAAGTTAAAGTAAATAAATATAAAGCAGGTTAAAATTGTGTCCTAATGGCTTCCGTTTTATTTTATTCCCCATTTGTTGTGTTTGTGAATGAAGAATTCGGTTCATGGCCGGAATTCGACCCACGGGCTGACGCTCTAACCAGCTGAGCTACCATACCCTTCTCCAAGCACAGAACCACGAGCCTCTATAGCATTAGGAGTCACCTCTTAAGGAACAAATCTCTTAGTAGAGAAATCTTAAGGAGCTCTTCGTGGTACATCTTGCCTTAAGAAGTTCTACTTATTTATTCTAGGTCTACATTTGTTTTAGTTTGATTATTTAATTATTTGTCGACTGTCTATTTTAGTTTATTATTTATGAGAGTTTACACTCTCTTAGCTTCTCATTTAATTATTCTTATTTTTGAGCTCACTAAGGGGTTTCGATTATGAAGGAACAAATAATTTTAATTTTAAACGCTATTAATATTAGGCATATGTTATTGATTACAATTATTTTAATACAACAGTCATCAAAATATGTAGAAAATGAAATGTGCTGAAGATGCCTTTAGACTTATTTCCTTTATTTACATAGACGAATGTAAACTTTTACAGCTTCAATGGATTGTTATTATGGCTGCCGGAGATGTTCAACAGAATGTCAGAGTACGTTATTCGATTCCCGAACGCAGGTTCGGCAACTGTGTGCGAAGCTATCAACGTTCTTCACGCGAATTCTACTGGAGGAACTACGGATGGCGGCAACTTCAACAACGTCACGTGCGAGTCCTTTGAAGTGGCCCCTGAGGTGTTCCAGAAGAGTCTTATTATAGGAGCCAGTTCGGCCTTCGCCAACGTAGTCGTGGGCCTGGTCATTAACCGTGTGGGCAAGAAGAACATTCTGGGTAAGACTAATAGCTTTGAGGCTGGAGCAAAGCAAAGTACCTCTCTAGAAAAAAACCACAGGTTAAATAAAAAAATGTGGAAAAACAGAAGCTTCTAAGGGATCATAATCTTTGTTATTACTTCCGTTAAGGGAGAGAAATATTATGGTGTCATATTATCCAATAAGAGCTTTGTTCATAGCGTCCATAGAAATGTGACCATGCCAAGAAAAATCGGTTAAGCCAGAAATAGTATTTTTGTAGAATTTACATGTGTTAGTGTCATCAATTCTTGCATTACCTGTCGACTGCTGCCTTTACTCCAAATAAATGTATACAGAGTGAATCCGAACTCTACCGACAAACTTTCACAAGCAGTTCAGGGATCTTTTCTGGGTGTTTTGATATAAGAAACCCATGGTCTCCGGTGGCTAATTACCGGTCAATTTCATTTCTTTCGTTTTGCTTAACCTAAATGCATTTGTACCTGCTTAACTCGGAATATGATTGTCTCCAAACAAAACCCAACATCTAACATCTAGAGCGTGTTTACATTACTGTCCGCTACCAATTAATCAACTATTCGCTACATCTGACAATTTGTAGTTGTTTATTTTTCAGAATAAGTGACCAATCATTACAAAAATGACATGTAAAATCCAAATTACACTGTTTAAAGTAAATGTTCAAAGTGTCTACCGCCACGATCGCGACAAACTTTATAGCTACGTCTCATGGACTGTCGCACACACTCTAGTAACCTAGGAGATTGGCACACGTGTCAGGGACTGCTACAGTCCAAGCAACCAGGTTCATATTAGTTTCGTACACCAGGATCTTCACGTGGCCCCAGAAGAAAAAGTCAATAGGTATCAGAGCTGACGATAAAACCCGCCACGACCAATCCATTTGTGCCCGAACTGTTCATTAAAATATTCCCCAACATTTCACTGAAAAATGTGCTGGCGCCCCATGTTGAAACCGCATACGCATGCAAATTATCAGCGGCACGTCTTTCAGAAAACGTGGAAGGAAATGTCAAGCAACATATTGCATACTACTCCATTCAGTCTGTTGGGTAGTGCATAAGGCCAAATCGCAGAAGTGTTAACGATACTAGCCCTTATATTCAGAGAATGTTTGTTGATAGGCTCGATTCCCCACAACATGTGGATTTTTATACTCCCAGATATGCCTATTCCGACTGTTAACCACGCCTTCTCTAGGAAACATTTGCCTTGTCTGTGTACAATATCATAGCAGGAAAATGTCGGTTGTCCACCCATCGCTCTAAGAACCAATTAGCAAATTGCACTCGACGTGAGAAGTCTGGATCCTCTATGGATGATACGGGCGCAATTGCTGCTAATTTAAAACAGTTGCTTGGCTTACATTCACCTCTCGACAATACGATAACTAGTGCTTGCAGGGTTGTCACACACTGCATTTAAAACACCCTCTTCAAGATCGGGCGTTCTGGCATTCCTCTTACGGCCAGTATCTCGCAAACGAACAGTGAAAGACTCTGTTTCTCTGTAGCCTGTGTACAGCTGCAAATGTGGTGTGATGTTGCCGTCGCTGCATGAACATTTCGTTGTGCCGCTCTTCCATCCTACCCATGCTCACTACCTCTAAGCGGACGATACCACAATTACGACACGGCACCACGTAACGGTTAAAAGGCTGCAATTGTAAGCACACCTGCTAACCACGTGATTTAACACCTGGAGGTTAGCGGTGATCCTTACCAGGTTACAGCTGTTCACCTTCACCCGTCGTTACATATAGAACGTAGTAAGTATCCAAATCGCCGGCGATAGATAGTGTCCCGTAGAGCATGGAGGCCATGTACGAATGTCCCACTATAAATGACACTAACATGGAAGGCCGATACCAGCGAGATGGCTAACAAAATCAGTCGTAGGAAAGCAATATTATATCCGATATTTTCAACATTTTCTCAGATGTCCGTCGCTAACAAGGTGTTCTATAGTCAGATCCTATGTATGCCGGTCAAGTCTGGGGCATATCTGCAATATCCAAGTCCTACAAAATCGTTTCCTATGAACCGCAACCGGCTCAGGCTGGTACATCCCCAAAGACAACACGTATAACGACCTAAACCTCCCTACCCTCAACGAACACATCCTTCAGATATCCAAACAGTTTTATTCCAAGTTCCCCAACAACTTTAACTCTCTGATTCGCGTCCTAGGGGAACATGACATAGACACTGGTGCCCCTATCAACGGTCCAAACTAATGATAAATTCTAGTAACCTCCAGACACACACAATCCCTATGACCAAACTACCACCTCCTGCATTGAAATATCCCACTCCCATGTTGCATGCCACCATCTATCCACCATTCCCTCTTGAATACCCACACCGTCAGCCAGAAAAGGACTTTGTCGTATTACGGCAACAGTTTGGGGGCCTCTCTCACTAGGGGAGGTACTTCAGCTGCTCATCTTTACAGGTACACTTCATTTATAGTTGTTTTGTTTGGAAACAATAATATTCTGAGTAAACATTACAAAGGTAGTCGAGTTAAACGAAACAAAAGCAATGTTTTAACCCGGCAATGAGCCACCGGAGACCATGGGTTCCTTATATCAATACACTCGGAAAACATCCCTGAACAACTTGCGAAAGTTTGTTGGTGGAGTTCGGTTTCACTATTTAAATTATAAAAAAAATACATAAAAGTAATATTTGTTCCAAACTTCATACAGTTCGTAAACTTTTTGAGTAAATTTGTAGACAAAGATCTGAATAAAATATTTTTGTTAATCTGCATACATTATGAATAACTTAAATCTTAAAAATAGAGGGGGAAAAATTTAAAACTAATAATTAATTTTTAGATTTCATCGCACACTTTGAAATTTTCAAAGTGTCACTGTCGCTAATGACAAATTTAAAGAGGATTCTATTGTTAACGCCAGAGTCCGCAAGTTCAGGCATTTATTTTGGTTAAAGTAGGCACTTAAATACCGAAAATAGACATAAATATAATTGAAATAGGCAGTTATTAAAAATGAAAACCAGAGTATTTTCACTCGTTATTAATGAAGTTAGGCATTTAAGATATTTAATAATTTCTTTATGACAAAATCGATGTACTTAAACTTTATTTTCTTGGTTACAAGCAACAAAAATACGTTTTTTCAACGTATCAGCTGCTTGTTGAGAGAGAGCATTTTACTTTAAGGAAAAAGAACGCTACTTCCACTGAAGTGATTGAAGCATGTTTAAAGCAAGCTATTTCCCAAGAACTCATACAACGAATATTAATCCTTCAGGAAATCATAGAAACGTTGATCAAGACAAATAGTCCTGGTGAATGAGTTAAAATGTGCAGTAGTTTCTGCTCGAGTTAATTTTATGTTTATGCGTTTATAGGGGAATCAGGATGGCATCTATCACCAAGCCGAGGTCGTTAAGGCATTGTTTCGTGAGCGGGAGGTCTTCCGTTCGATTCCTACCATGAACGTCCTCCACGACTGAGGTTTTTTCTAGGTTTTTCCTTAGTGCTCATAAATGGCAAATGTCGGTCGGTATCCTAAAAACTCAGGCCTGGAACGCTTCCTTCCTTAAACAAAATCCTTTCACAATTTATCATTTCATCTCATGTATCATCAGTGTCCACCGCCTGTGGTGCCTCAGTAGTAAAATGGGCGTTAAACACTATTTAAAAAAAAGATTGGTATCTCTCTAATTTCCTTACTGAACACATTGTAGGAATGGTTTATTGAACAGCCTGTATCACTCTCACAATTGTTACATTTATGCAGCTGAGAAGTTACCCCCATTACACATTTGTCTCGCGGAGACTGATACAAGGTCAGTCGCCAGAACTATTCAAAACTGCAGTACTCCCCTCATTCTCTCTAATTCCGGTATTCGTATGTCCGAGTTAACCGTCTTTTCCTTTCACTAATGAAGGTTCTGCTATTTAAAGAGCTTAAGTGAATAGGTTGAGAAGAAAGATTTTGACTGCTTGAAAAGAAATAAATGTATAACAAGATTCTCAATAGATATTTTTGTGAGATGAACATGCCATCTAATTTTTATAACTTTTTTCACTTCCATATATTGAAATTGTTTATGTGCTTTATAAAATCCGTAAATAACACTGGGCAACAATGAAAATGTTTCGGGCTTAAAAATAGTGAATTTACGTGTATTTCCATCTGTTGAATTCAAAAATCACCATAAAAATGATAGATTAGCTCTTGTTTTGAAGATAAAGTGACATTTCATTTTTTAGAGTGAAGATTTTAAATTTGGGGGGATTTTTTTGGGAGTTGGCACACCTGTCAAATAACAAAACACAAATGCTCTTCAGCTGTTTGTAAGTCATAAACATAGATACTGTTGCTGTGACTGTGAATTACACGTAGTTTCTACTCAAATTAATGCAAAATTTCTGGTTCGCGAGTGCTTTTTTAGTGTAAAATTTGTAAAAATGCCACGAAAATGTGTAAATATGGTGAATAACTTTTGTTATATTTGTGGTGAAATATTTTCCTCACAGAAACGCAATCTGACGCTTCTTGTAAAGACTGCCAAGCCTCTTGTGGACCCAAAAGACGTTCTTCCACCCCTGCATATCAAGCTGGGTTTGATGAAAAACTTTGTCAAAGCTATGAACCGAGAAGAACGGGCCTTTAAGTACATCAGAGAGAAATTTTCGAAATTAAGTGATGAAAAAGTTAAGGAAGGCATTTTTGTCGGACCACAAATAAGAGAACTTGTAAAGGATCCTGCATTTGACCAAGTTTTGGAGGGGAAAGATAAGGAAGCTTGAGAAACCTTCAAGGGTGTTGTTCATGGATTTTTAAGCAACAAAAGAGATGACAACTACAAGCATTTGGTGATAGTGCTCCTGCAAAAATACCGTAACCTTGGATGCTACATGTCCCTTAAGATCCATTTTCTCCACTCCCACCTAGACTTTTTCCCTCCTAGTTGTGCAGCTGTTAGTGATGAACATGGGGAGAGATTCCATCAGGACATTTCTGTTATGGAACAAAGATATTAGGGCCGTTGGAATGCTTGCGGATTACTGTTGGTCTTTGTATAGGGATTCTGCGGAACTCCATCACAAGAGGCAAGCTAAAAGACGACGAAGTCAATAGGCCACCACATGATTCTCTTCAGACACGACTATCTGCGAAGTATTTTTCCAGCAATTTAGAACTCTTAGAATGTAATTACCAGTTAAAAAAATCAAATGCACTTTCATTGTTGTTAGCATGTATGTAATTAAATGTATCCTTTTCTCTCAATCCGTTAATATGTAATACTTCCACCTTGTGTATATCATAGAAATTAGAGCTAATAAATTTTTTTCATTGTCATGTTTGTTTTTCTCAACCCAAAATTAGTAGGAATTGCCTCATGAAGTGCTCGAAACATTCAAAAATTATTTTTTTGTTGCCCAGTGTAATTGCAAAAACAATCCATAACGGTGAAAGACTGGAATGAAAATGCTTTAATACTTGAAATAGACAACAGAAGTCAAAATAGACAATAAAAAGTGGTGCTAACCAGTTCAAATGTATGGAAACATCTTCAATTCTATCTAACCCTTAAATATATCGGCCTAGATAGAAAAAGGTATTTTGCCTATCTTTCGGTCTCTAGTTATCACGATTTGTTTTCTGTTTTAACCTGGTAGCCTGTTGTAGTAGTTGTAGGATGAACACTTAATTTATTTTGGGTAGTATTTAAAATATTAATATTGCAGTAATGTGGCCTATTGCAAAACTCCTGACTAATCCATTCTTTCTTGTATACACCATTTTGGAACACTTCATTACCAAAATTAACTATTACATTAAGCACTCAATAAGTTTTTTCCCCCCACGATAATGTGTAAATTGCAATTCGCCAACTTTTAATGGTGCCTATGAGGCGAGTCGTTTAAAATTATTGTGCCTGAAGAAAGCGGTTACCATCCGTACTGTTATTCGGTTTACGCACCGAAATGTACAAACTTCATTCAGTAAGAAATTAATGCTTTACCTCGATCTTTCATGACATAAGTACATGTAACATATTTAACATTTATATTGATATTTTAACCCTTGATTTGCCTAGTTACGTATGTAGTTCTCATTGCTTATATTGATTCAAGGTTCTGAATTTATTTTCATCAGTCTGAAAGGCTATTTATAGTACTTTATTGCTTTATAGTTCTGAATTTTATTAACATTTTTCTTTGAAAATCACTTCATACACTGGTTTATATATTTCCTTGTACATTTTAGCATAACATCTTATATAACGAATCCTACATTATCGACAAATATTTCTTTTTCCGTTCCTAGTAGTAGCGTTTACGATTTATAAATCCGAAAGGCATGGGTTCGAATATGGTCAGGTTGCTGTCTCAATAAAGTTTTTTTTTCCCCCGAAATTCTTTCCTTGCCCCTGGTAAGGTGAATGAAGCTTTAAGGCACCAAGGACTCCGAGCTCGTTATCGCTATCATTAATTCATTTCATTCATTCCTACTAACTTGCATACCTATAATATTCGGTCCAAAATATAGAAACGTCGCGAGAAGATTGCTGTAATCTAATCTACAATAAATTAACAAAAATGCCATATCTGCACTGTAAATAACTTAAGTAAACACAGCTACAACTTTCATGCTTGCATCTTAACTTACCAAAACTATGAAACGGCAGATTTCTACACCACGTACATCCCCCAAGTAATCACCTTAACTAGGTGAATATAAAATTATATGAATATTAAAGTAATATTAAAAATGGCTAGCATAACATTTTAAGTGAGAAGCTGAAAATTAGCTCCTTCTAGAATTATACAATGCCATCAGTTTGGCGAGAACCAAAGTCTTTTATCTGCAGGAAGAGCGGAAGAACGGCCATAAATGCAGACACCCTCTTTCCTGCAAGATCCCCTGTGACCATGAAACTAACTAGGTACCGTTAGTTGTAACTTGCACAAAGGAACTTTGATTTTTCACCCTCGAGGAATGCTATTACGCAAACTTAAACCGTTAAGGTATATTTTTCGCGCAAATAGAAGCTATCACCCCACCTCTAACCAGAGGAACTGCGAAAAATATATCAACCAGAAGATTGCGTAATACAAATTCATACACTACAGCCAATAGCAACGTAGCATAATATTTTAAATAGTTGAACTAAAGTTAGAAAGCATCGTCACAAACCGACCGACCGCCCGCCAAGATATAAAACTTTCCCATTACGGCAGTCCGGGGGCAGTTGAGTAGTGTGGTGTTTTCTACCCGTGAATTGGTTTTTCTTACCTTTCAAAAATCCCCATTTTGATGTCTCATATAGCCGGAGCAGATGGAGGCAAAGAGCAAGAGGAACAATAAGATGATTTCCACAGCCAGCCGACCACCCTAAACCGACAACTTCTCATCTACTTCATCTCTTCACCCATAAATTATTCATCATCGCATAGGGCACAAAACAAAATATAATTGCCACCGCAACTATATGGAATGAAGAATTTTTTTTTCCTTTTTACAAAACTAAGGAAAACTGCTAACAGTGCAGGTATTACTAAATATTCCTAGTTTGTCTGTGTTTAACACATAGATTCCTTTTCAAGTATCTGCGGGCAATATGAATGTAGGAAATGCCTATGTACGTGCACATAGGCATTAAATGACCAACAGAGGGCATAAACAACATTTCTTTTAAAACGGAATTGTCGAAAGAATTTATATTTCTATAATTAAAAATATTTTGTCATTTCTCCTAATTTTCACTGATTCCTCGCTTTAAATACAACCAGCTCATCGTGTGCATTCGAATTTTTTCAGAACCTTTCGTTCATCGTCTCCTTCCAGGGGGAAAATTGTGCCAGTTTGGAAACTGCTGGTTCTATGCAAAACAAAAAATACGTACAGTTTTAATAGATAAAATTGTTCAAAGTTTGAACATTTGCCAACAAAGTCACTCTCAAAATCAGCACAAGTGAAATTTTCGGAAGGTAAAGATACTCTTAGCAATGAAACAGAAATAAAAGGTGTCGTAAAAGTAACGCAGTATTTAAATTTACAAAATGAACCTTTATTTATACATGAATTGGCAGTTATGATATAATTTGAAAGAGTAAACACTCGATTAAATATGGAAAATAATATCGGAGATTTCCTCCAAGTCTCGTGTAACACTCATACATTCTTTTGGCAAAATTTGCAATCACATTTTCGCAGACTTGTGGGGTCAGTTATTGCGATAGAAAATCGGATTTTTTCTTCGCACTTGGGGCACGGAAAACCCTCATATTATAAGGAAAGTCAATTTATTCTCAACGAATGACTATGTGCTGTGCACTTAGGGTGTTGGAATTATTGGGCCGTACTTCTTCGAAAACGAGACGGAAGTGCTGTAACAGTCAGTGAGGTATGTTATTGCGAGATGATGACAGCATTTTTGTGCATCAGTGAAGCAATGAACTGTGACTTTGATGTTATTGAGATATTGTTCCCGCAAGATGGCGCTAACTGTCGTGCTACGCGCGAAACCATTGATTTGTTAAGGCAGAAATTTTATGGGTGGCTGATTTCGCAATACAGTTACCGCAATTGGCCACCAAGGTCGTGCGATCATACACCGTGTGAGTTTTACCTTTGGGGATTTGTAAAGTCCAGCGTTTACATGAAACCCATGCCAACCATTCCTGAACTGAAAGATTATCTCGCGTACTATCGCAACAATTAACCAATAAGTCTGCGAAAATGTGATTGCAAATTTTGTCAAAAGTGTGTAAAGTGTCACATGAGACGTAGAGGATATTTGCCGGATATTATGTTCCACATATAATTGGGGTGTTTACTTTTTCAAATTATGTCACAGCATTGCCAATTAATGTATAAATAAAGTTTCTTTTTGTAAATTTAAATGCTGCGTTACTTTTGAGACACCCTATGTTACTATGATCAAACTTAATGGGGTTAATCAGAATGCATTTTTTCCATATAGTGGATCTGTAGCCGAAGGAAGACAATTGCACTAATCTTATAAAGTGAAGTTGAATACAAATATCGCCGTGGTTATGTTTTTAAATTCTGATATATAAACCACCGCGTTAGTGGACAAGGTTGATGACTAAAGTTGTATATAAAGACTTGTAATTAAGCATACTTACCAATCCAAATAGACTGCGTTGTGTCAATTTTGAGTTTAATGGCTTGAGAATTAGAGAATGGAACAAGAAGTTCCATTATCTCTTAAGAACTTTTACAGGGACATAGACACAAATAATTTCTTTCTGTGTAATTTCAGCAGTTTGCATATTGAAGTAACTCTATTATTGAAACCCAGCAATAAATAATTCCGCGAATTTAAACTTTGAAATTATTGCCTGAACCGTATAAACTGAATCAATATGAAATCAATGTGCTAAATCCAAAAATAAATTTAGTTATTTGATATCTTGTAAGGATTTTTAGTAACTTTACATTAGCAACATAATTCAATTTCGTGTGATTTTATTAAAAATAAATTTCAGTACGTTATAAGCCTCCAAATACAATAAAGGTTAAATAAAAAAAAATAAAGTGAGTTGAAAAAACTGCCTGTATAATATGCATAGAATTCACAAATATTAATTATAGTTTTATTTTATATGTAATTTTTCTATATTTTGGTAGCTTTATATCACCATTTAACCTTGTTAAATTTTTTACAGTTTGCCAACAATAATGTCGCGATCACCTGCTAGCCACTACTAAAATATCATTATATATCTTATTTAGTGAAATGGAGTCGGATTAAAGACGTAGCTGCAGCACTAATCTAAAGAAATCCTGAACATCATGAGTTAAAATGGGATCAAATTGGGAAATATCGGGTATATGTACACACCGAAAATGCAATAATAATCAGATTATGAAATAGATTATATTTATAATCAATAAGGGTTATTTACACTCATGATGCACACCAACCAAGATGGCTACCCCAGAGCAGTCTGCGGCACGGATTTTCCTCAAGCTATAACACTAGCCTCTTGAAATCCGTTAAAGAACGCTATGTAATCCCTATGTTGCTCATGCGGAGATCATATTTTCTTTGCCTAATCGTTCCAATTGTTACTTCTTAACGAATTTAATACTAAAATTTCCCCAAACAGCCACTATAATGCTGTAATTGTATAATACCTAGAATTTAATTTAATACTAAAATTTCCCCAAACACCCACTATAATGCTGTAATTGTATAATACCTAGAATTTCTACTTTAATCCTTTTTCAAGTACATTTTGCAATCACCCGTTTTTCCTTGTGAATTTTTTCTTCTGTTTTTCTTTTTACGTAAGGTTTCTGCATTATATCTCTTGAGCACCCAGCAATAGTCAGCAAGCATAGTGATTTATCACATCGTCCCTGATATCTTGTCTCAAACTTCTGTATATCTTTATGGAACCTTTCATCTTGTTCTTTATTAATAAACCCATATTTTAGAGAAAGTAATCCATGAGTGTAATATAGAATTTTCAGTCCTATTTTGCCACTTCCTTGAATGCATCTAGCATTTTACCCGCAGCATCCTGAAGATTTCTTGTTGCCAATAAATTTTGTTACGACTTCTTATAGGCTTTCGACGCGGTATTCTCTTGTATCCATAATAGATTCAATTATGTGTGAGTTTTCTGATATAGGAACTATTGAATATGTCTTCCTTCAAATTTGCTTTTGAGAGAACTGGAAATTTGTCACAAACACAGTCACGATATTGTTTAAAGCATTAGTAAACTGCTTCAATTCCTGAATTTTGATAGGGAGAGGATGAAGAATCATTTGTGAAGAACTGATACTTTCATGTACAACATTCTTGAAAGCAACAGCCATGTTCTATTGAGGTTGTCAGTGTTTCTCAATCCAGTGGCGGTCTCGTGCCCTACTCCCCCACACATAAATAAAACACGGACGGGTGTTTAGTATAGCCAGATTGTTGGGTAGACAATAACGTGATTGGTGACTTAAAGCATATAATCAGAACTGCATAACAGCTAACTTGGTAGGGGTAAGACAACACCCTCTTTCTCTCACTTCTATTTTATTTTTCCTTGTTTCCCCTTGCTCTTTGCTTCTCCCTTATAAATATAAATGATTAGGTGTTCTAAAAGCTTACAGCATAATTTCAAACAATACACTACTGTTCATCAAGGAAGTAAACGTAAATGAATTTATGTTTGTTATAGAAATCCACAAATAAACTGTGTTGCAAAAGTTAGGGATATTGAGGAATAAAGAAATTTTGATGGGTTTGAGTTGTAATTTCTAAACCTTTATTAACATTTGAATACAAATAAACGATCTTTATTATTATTATTATTATTATTATTATTATTATTATATTTATCATGCAAAGTTATAAAGTTCAGACTTTAACAAACAGTATAACTGCTTAAAAGCAGAAGAATAATGGAAGGTTAATTTTAATTTCTCGTACAGTGTTCAGTCATTTCTTGCCGGATGACTGCTTCTACTCTCCTTGGCATGCTTTTTATAAGGTTATTCAGGTCCTCGGCAGACATTGCTTACCATAAACGAGTAAGAATTGTGACCAGTTCTCCTAGTGTCTGAGGAATTGGAGAAGAGGATTCCAGGACTCGCTGCAGTTTGTCACAAGCATGCTCAATAGGATTTAGACCTGCTGACCGTGGTGGAAATGGAAGAGTTCATACAACCCTGTCGAGCACAATGGGCCTCATGAGATGTGGCGTTTTCATTGAGAAATCTGAAGCCTTTATCAATTGCTGTACGAAATTGGGCCACAACACTCTCAACAATGACAGCTTTATAAATTTGAGAATTCATGTTCTCACGACAGATGTACATGTCTGTACGTCCTTGGTAAAAAATGCCACTCCAAACCTGTATTGCTCCCCTCTGAATGGTGCAACTCCCTGATAAATATCTCGACTGTAGGAGTTTCACGCATTGCCCATATGCGCACACGGCGACTATCAAACTGGAGCCCAAATTGAGACTCATCCATAAATAATATTGTGTACCATTCTTTTTTCCATTCTCGATGAGCTTGAGCCCATGCCAATCTTTGGCGCCGATGTGGTGAACCAAGAATCAAATGTCTCGAAGGGCGTCTGGAACAAAAGTTTACCTCTAATAAGCGCCGCCCGCCTGGCAGTATTACGTCTAATAGATCATTAGCTTCGCGTAGTTCAACAGCTAGTCATAGCGTACTGCACAGAGTGTCTTCTAGCTTGAAGAATAAGGAACGTGTCTTCTGCAAGGGAGATTTTCCTTGGTCTTCCCAGATCTAGGTATTTCTTCGGCAGTTCTTCTCTCTAGGCAAGCCTACTGATAACACTGAGATACTCCTAGAGCGTGCAATAATCCAGATATTAACATACCTAAAGCACAGTACGACTCACCAAAACTCGTTTTCCTTCTCTGTGTTCTTATTTTGTCCTTAAATGAGAGAAAATATGCTTCTTGTCTTAAATATAAAGAATACGCAATGTTTATCTCTCTATCTGCACATTTTTCAAATAACAAATTAATGTAGTTCCTTCGTTTTCCTTTACTCCTTCTGAGTAAACAGAAAATGCCTCAATATCACATGTTCATTTCATGCACTATTAATAATAATAATAATAATAATAATAATAATAATAATAATAATAAATTAAAATAGTCATAACTTTTTGCAACACAGTTTATAAGTAGTAGTAATTGACATTTATTGTACCATTTTAAAATACACTCGAGTAAATACAACTGCCGCATGGGTCTTATGGTCGTACATGCTAATGTCGTCCTTATAGCCATCAAAATGGCAATACTCTCGCACGCACGCACGCACGCACAAATCATACATACAATTACCTCGATATATTTAACTTTATAAGTATAAATATTATATATCACATTAACATGCATAATCAAATACCAAACAATCAGTACATACCAAGACGATTCTGACCATTGTTTTCGATTTAGGGGGAAGTCACTATTCGAAAAATGTATAAATTTCTAGGGCAATAATATAATCGCTAACAAGTGTAATTATTTATCGCTTGTTATTCTTGGACACTATTGCTAGTTCTATTATTTCTATTAATTACATGTACACCAATAGTACAAAGTGTTTACGCAAGTGTCGCGAGCAGAATGAAAATTGCGCTAGCCATCAACCCCCCCCCCCTTTGGAAATAGCAAGGACAGCAATAAATTTCAGGGGAATAGTAAATTCAGTGTTTTTCAGTTTGTATACATCAAAACGTTTTTGGGGTATTTATTGCTGAAGCTACTAAATTTCCTTTACTGTGCGCAATCCACTTCCTGATGATAACCACAGAGATGTAGATGGCCGAAAATTCCAGTTTCAATAGTTTGACACAAGAGAAGCCGTAATAAATCAATTTCATGAAAGCTTTTAAGTATTTTATATAGGTAGTTTAAGCCCACTTGACACGAAACTCTCTAATGTGCCTCATTTCTTCTAGCCATTGTCGTGTCCCAATGTCGGCGAAGACACTTGTATAAATTGAGTTGGCTAAGGCCCAGCTATGGCTAAAGGACGAAGAGTCTGAGCGGTAAGCCTAAGGCTGCGAGGACAGCTTGGTCACTTAAGTATTAAAATACAGCGTCAAGTTCTTTCAAGTAACGAAATATATTTACAAACGTGTAGTTTGTTGAATATAGTGAGGCAATTGAGATATTCATTAAGAATTTCAAAAGTCCCCAGTAGAGGATTAGGACAAGATGCTGAAAGTATCAAGGTAGTGTAGGAATAAGGAGATCTGTATCAAGTGCGAACACCTAATACTTATAGCCTGGTCGCTTCTCATAGTGCGTGTGCCCGCCCAGATGGTAAATCTGGGAGGTTATAAAGATAAAATAGGGGTCGAGGCAGACATGTGACAATTAAGAGCGTCTGGTTCTTGTTACCAGAGGTCGTAAATTAGTAAGCTATCATTGGATTTTGTTGCTCAAGAATGATCCGATTATTTTTATAAGAAAACAAACATACATGTAAAGTCTTTCCATTATTTCCTTTTTTTGTAGAGTTGTTACATAAGTCATTTAAGTTACTATCTCTTTTGAACACTTGTGTCTTAAGTAGGAGGAGATGTGTGGAAATAAAGAAATCGGATTATGACGTTAATTAAAGTAGAAGACTATTGTCTTAATATTCTAGTCAAAGGTGTCTTCTATATGAGGAAAGGAGAGTGAATAATTTTTGACAGTGGCATATTGCCTTGACACCATGAGAAGGCTTAAAAGGGACTAATTAAGTCTTAGCTCCCATGTCTCAAAATCCCGTTTACAAGAACTCATTTTAACCCCATGATTATAACTTGCACTTTAATAACTATCACCGAACACTTTCATCAACAATAGACTTCTAATCTAAGCCTCATCTGCTACTGCCATATCGTTGAGAAGGCGCGCTCCTCACTCTTCTCCTGAAACGTGCGTAAACACTTAGATGGTCCGCACTGTACTTACAGGTTAACTTATTTATGTGCTTATGAACTTGTACTTTTCAGTGAGCTGCCTATTGGTATCAGGATTGGCTGGCATCGCATTGCTGTTTGTCCGTTCATCAGTTGCCATGTTGACATTGTCCAGTATACTGGAAGCGCTCACAATGACAAGTCCCAGTGTGCTCAACTCTATCCTGGTGGACATATTCCCAACACAACTCAGGTAAATAGGTGTCATTTCAAAACATTTGACAGCTTTGAAATCTTGTCTCCACGAAAACGAAGTAGCATTTATCAGTGATAAAAGTATTATCCAAATATATATTTCCCATGATTAAGAAAGTAAATTGTCACTATTAAAAACCCATAGATGCATCAGTATATTAAGTGCAACATATAAACAATGTGCAAAAATAATTTTGCAAAGATTAAACATAATTAGCCAACATAAACTTTCAGAGGAACAAGATGGTTTCAGAAAAGATTGCTCGTGCTCTGAATGCATA
The DNA here is from genome assembly GCA_030762175.1 of Metallyticus violacea. Taxonomy (NCBI): domain Eukaryota; kingdom Metazoa; phylum Arthropoda; class Insecta; order Mantodea; family Metallyticidae; genus Metallyticus; species Metallyticus violacea. The sequence goes on along the minus strand of CM060833.1, from coordinate 48,830,346 downwards.
TTTACGGCAGAATAAATAATGTACAATGACGTGAGAGCAATAATTATATTCTGTTTATTGACTATAAAATGGCATTTGATAAGAGTTCTGAGAAACACGGTGGCCAATAATGACAGATAGAGGCCATCCTAACCACATTATAAATGCTATTCAAAGTATTATAATACATAATAAGTATTGATAAAGAAGTACTAATAATGAATAAAACATTACAAATAAATCAGGGAGTAAAACACAACTGATCTTTTTCTAAGCATTATTTTACATTTATATTTACGAAGTTGTCTGAAAATACCAAAGAGTTTTAAAAACAAAATTTAAAATTTCAATATGAACAGATTTTATTTGCTGAAGATCATTGTTTTCGCCAGTTGAAAAAATAATTTGTAAATTCCTGTTAATATGATGGATAAATTGTTAGCAAGCACATGATAAGATTAAGGGCATGGCATTTATTGAGAAAAAAATCATCTGCTCTGTAAAATTGTTTTAAGAGGTAAATTTGCGGAAAAAATAAAAAAAAATTAATTGATTAGTTTTATTACGTTTTACTGCTAAAAAGATATGGACTTTAAATTATATACATTTAACGGAATGTGCGGAACAATACATCGCAAACTAAAAGTAAAAACTCTGTAAACAACATATAATGTACTATAACTGAATTACGCCTGTAGGAACTTAATACTTAATAGGAAATAAGAAAATTAAAGACAGAAGAAATGAAACTCTTGTTTTGTAGCAAGTCTGAGACTAAAAAATTAAAATACCAATTATGAATTAAACATCTACAGCCTACAAGATTGAATAACCAATCGATAGGAAGACTCATAGAATGGAAGTGACAGAATGCTAAACTGCAATCCTAAAGACGTAACAGAGTATCGAACAACCTTTCATCAGATGGAGCGATTAATTCTCTCTATGTCAAAACAGGTCTACAGGCCTAAGTCCATGAAGCTAACGCCTTTAAGCATTTTCCAAAAGTTTCTTGTTAACAGACAGTCAAAGAATTTTGTTTTTTGTTCCTTAAGTTGGTACTAGAGCTGACTTATTTATTTTACAAAATGCCTTACATTCGTCCAAGTGAATAGGATGGGAGGACCACCTAAGGATGTATTTCAATACAAACCTAGAGGATCTATATCAATTGGAAGTCTAAGGAGTATCCAGTATTTCTGAAAATCGTTGCTTCGGAACCGGGAAATTAGTACCGGACCTTGGACGGGAATAAAATGTACTCTTATATTCTTCAATCTCGTATATTGAAGAATGTATTTCGTTCCTGTTCAGTATGGTTTAATTAAAATTAAACGCTGCGTTTCTCATACAAGTTTACGATACTAAGAAAGGTAAAAGTTTCACCACTGAACCACTAAATAATTAACAAGGCAATGGTTTTAGACAGAGTGCACTCTAAGAAAAATGAAGCATAATGGTATAGACGGTCTATTATTTAATAAATGAATATTAAACATCAAAGCCTCCATCCACAACATATTTTACACAACCATTAGAAATAAGAATTTGAGAATGGTTTGACTGATGAGAGAAATGTACTTTACGTAAATGTAATTTGATCTTCTTTGCAGATGACGGGAGATTAAGAAACTCTCCAGGAGCTGCAGTTTATAGACTATCTCCAAAAGTATATATCTCTGTAGGTCTTGAGTACTTTGTTGCAGTTTTGTAGCCAGAAGTATTTTAGCTTCTGTTAGAAGAGAACATAAGTTAACCAACGCATACTCATCTTTACAGACAACCAAGCTATGCTTAGTGCACTAAAAGCTCATCAAGTAAACTCCAGAGTTGATGGGAATGTCTCCAGGTCTCATTAATCTTTTCACAAATAATCAATTAGAACTTTGTTTGGTGTCTTGACGTCAGAGGATAGAAAGTAATTAGGCGGTCGATAAACTGACTAAAGGAGAAATTAAAATTGACTTCATAGGACCAGAATCTTTCTGCAGTATTAGCAAGAAACCTGATGGAACAGCAGCACAAGTATATCATGGACTATGAAATAACGTTCGCGGTCAAAAACTGGGTAAATGTATTAATAAAACATCCGATAGCACCCTGGCTAAGTTGTTCTAGTAGGGACATAAAGCAAACCAGTAAAGCTATTGGAGTGACATTGCCGAAACACCTAAGGACGACGAGACCCTGTAATAGAAATCGTATAAACAGTCTATGAGGACAATGTGACGAGACTGCAAAACAAATCTTATAGTGAGAAACCTTGGAAAAACGAGGAACATCTCTATTAGAACAGTTCTTTAGAAGATGAAATTCCCAAACTTGTATTAAATATCTACTTCTTATTGAAGCTCCAGATTTGAAATTACAAAATTTGGATTGGAAGAGTGCACAAAGGGCCAAGGTGTATGTACGAGGGTAGGTTCCTAAGTTTCCGGCCTAATCATTTTCTAGGTATGATAAAGACAAAAAATATATTTCACTTTTCAATACAGTTACCCTTTATTGGAATACACTTCTCACATCTTTGAATTAACATTTAAACCCCTCTCCAAATGATCTTGTCTGCAAAATGAGCATAAAGATCATCCATCTCTTCTTCATCACACTTAAATTTCCTTCCTCGAAGGTCCTTCTTGAATTTAAGTAGAGTCTGGCAGCTAGATCTGGGCTGTAGGGTGGATGTTCGATCTCCTTGAAGTCACATTTCTGCACAGGTGCCTTTGCTTTTTTTTAATTTTTATGTATTTATTTTATTTTTATTTACGGAGGCTCTGTAACATTTCATATGATCAGCGTCCCATTCTATTCAGAGTGTGAAACGGCCAACAACTTTTGTTCAAAGGCCTCTTTTTTCATACTTGAGGTTCTTTTTCGTGCCGTAAATGTACGACACTGGACCACGGCTTTGCTTCCCTTCCGAAGAGTGTCATAATTAGGATTTTTACGCCCGAAAAAATACATCGGTCCTGGCCGGGTTTGAACCCGCAATCTTGGGTTTAGGAGGGAAGTATGGTTACCACTACATCACAGGACCGACAGGTGTCTTTGCAACAAGAGCTGTGAGCATAGGCGCTTTTTCATGAAGTAGGGGTACACCACCACTCAGCTTTCCTCGCTCGCCTTTTCTCTTTGATGGAAGCACGTAGTCTGTGTAGTATGCCAGCACAATATTGTGGTGTTCCTTTCCTAGAAATCAATGAAGATTATACCTTCACATTCCCAAACGATTGTGACCATGATCCTCTTGGTTGATTGAGTGCCCTTGGTTTTAGAGGCGGTGCTTCGCCAGGTTTACGCCACTCCATTGATTCGATCTCTTTTGGACAGGGTAGCATAGTAGATGACCATAGTTTCATATCCTGTAACAATGGTTTACAGAACTTCTCTCTCTCTCTCGTTGCCACGGTAGAGCTTCAAAAATGACTGACAACAGATGACTGTTGAACTAAGGAAAGAAGTTTAGGCACTAACCTTATGTTTAAATATTAATGAATAATTTGAAGAACTGTTGTTTTAGAAAGGCCGAATCTTGGTACTATTTCTGTAACTTTAAGCGGCTCTTTCATAATTTCTCCTTCCACAAGATCGATGTTTTCAGAAGTGAGCACCTCTAAGGGCCGACCTGCACGCTCTTTATCTTCAATGCATTCTCGACCCATTCGAAAAAGTGGCCCATTCTTTTACGGTACAACATGAGGGGGATGCTTCCCCATATACACCGTCCAATCGCTGTTTAATTTCATTTGGAATAAGTCGTTCTTTTATGAACTTAATAACAGCTGGATACTCCATTTTGAATATGTTACAATTTTCTACACACAGCCTTCTTTGTGCAACTATATCTGAACAATTAAACACTGTGGAGTGGAATTATATCTGAAATTATTTAATTAACAGATAATTATGACACTAGATAACGATTTTGTGACGGCGTTAATCCTATCGGCGAGATTGGAAACTTGTGGGCCTACCTTCGTCTATACACTCCATGGACAATCTAAATCTACTCTCTTCCTTATCTTAGGGAGTACGCTACATATTCCCAGGCGTATGATAGACTGAGACTGTGCAGTAGTTATAGCATACAGCCAAATACATTTGGAACTTATCCCTATTAACAAGAAGATATACACGGACATTTAAAAAGTTCCGCCTGCTAAAAGCACAAGTCTTCACTAAGAAACAAGTAAATTAGCTCACAACCATTCTCTATGCGTGCCTTGGAACATTAATAAAGGTGGAAAGCTTGAGACAATTCCTCTGTAGGTTTTGTGGCCAAAAACTGGGAGATAATAAGCTGCTGTTTTTGTTCTGCTGTGAGTGCGCGAGGAACAAACGTCGCACACAACTTTCTCTTCCAAGTACTTCGTGCACGATTTTGTGAATCCATCTACTTATCCTGGTCTGTTTAGAAAATAATTTGATGATTATACGACGATTGTTGGTCAGCAAATCGCGTATCCTCTCGGCATTGTTTCGATGATCCTTGTCGACGGGGTGTCCTCCTCTCGGATCATCATCTAGCAACTCCCTATCGTTTTGAATTCGTGCATTCTACTCAAAGACCTTGCTGCGGCTTAAGACTATCATTACAAATGTTTCAGTCGCATTTCTACCACATCGAAAGCAAAACTTAATTGCAGCACTCTGATTCATTTTAAAGGAATACAAGAGTAAGAAAAACTTACCCATATCAGTAGCGAAATTCTCGGAGCTGCTAGAGCTGCAGTTCTGAGCGACAACGGAGAGAGGCGCATTCCTCAGTCCCGAACGATGTTGCCTCGATGACTACATAATCTGCACGTAATTACTTTCATTTCACAGTGATAGGCGTACGATTGCTGTCTTTTTTACAAGGGTTTACACAACACTTACACTTCCTTATTCACTCCCCTTGTAACAGTGTAAATGTTGCGTTTATTGTTTTTGTTAAACGTAATGTAACCTATGCGTTAACCTCCATAACTTTCTGCCTGCAACAGGTTATTCCTTATTACAAAACTTGAGTTTTTCACTTTTTACCACCCGTACCCTTATGGGATTCACAATTAATTCATATGTACATACAGCTAACCTTAACGGCAATCTCGAGTAAATTCTAGAAACCAGTGGATCCAATAGTTTGCTGCGGCTCGCTACGGCCTGACAGCTGACGCTCGCCTCCTTTTCGTAAATATAAATTGATAGGGGTGGGTAAATCACTAATGTAGCGAATCATGTTTGATTCCATCAGAATAAAATTCTAAATATAAATTTATAGCCCATTGTGTGCGCGGTACTAATTTAACGCGTAAATCATTGTAATGATGGCAAATCTACTTTTAACTTCGGCAGAAAAAAAAAAAAACAAGACGTGAGTATTCGAAACCATTTACCTTCAAACTAGAGCATTACACTCCTAACCGTCTGAGCGACCATGCCGTTGGGCTTGAAAATATTGTCTAGCTATGTGTGAAAGTCGCACTACCTTCAGCTTTCTCCGTTATCGCTCGGGAGGGACTCAGAACTGCAGTTCGGAGAATTTCGCAATGGCTATGCATAAGTTAAGAAAATCGCACTCACTTCAAACCATCACTGAACTCGAAGTAATAAACGTATATGGGTAAGACACCTGTCGAGAAGTTGAAGGATTAAACCAAGCAGTCTATAGTCGCAGATATTAGGGTATCTCGTGATACACTGCAACGATAAAGGGCTCATTTGTGTCGAGGAAAGAATGCAGTACTCCAGCAAATCGTTTCTCCAGGTGAGAGAATTATAGCACAGTGTAACATACCTCCTTCCTCATTCTCCGTTTCTCCAGAGCTTGCCCCAGCTGATTCCGAAAGTCAAAAACTCTCTTGGTTCGTTTCGACCGAAGAGACGTGCGCACTATTGAAAGTGTTTCGAAAACGGTACAGATACTGATAAAAGTTTGTCATTGACAAAGAGGTGGAATGAAAAAGTTTCGTTTCCTTTTGTATATATGTTTGACTGTTTTAAACTACTGGTAAATGCATTGCAAAGTGTTTTATTCAACTCTAATTCTTGTTTTCCCTTGCAGAGCCATGGCCGTATGTGTGGCAATGTTGATGGGCAGAGTGGGCACAGTTGCCAGCAGCCTTATCCTGGGTCTACTTTTGGAAGTAAACTGTGCTCTCGTCTTTGTGTTTCTTAGTGGCACTCTTATTGGTGAGTTATATAAAATAGCGTATAAGTCATATGTTTGATTAGGAAACGCAGTAAAATCCTTATTTAAAATTATGAACTATAGATTAGCCAAAATGTATCCTGTAGCTTCTGTATAGTCACTCAAGCTTTGTTTCCTACAGATATAAAATTCTCATATTAATTTTGCTATGAATGTTTTTAAGAATAATTGCATTGTTAAAAATAGTTTAAAGTGTTTTTGAGAGGGGAAACCACTATAAAATATTTTTTGCCTCTCATTTAAAATTAACATTTTATTTGGTTTTATAATTAAGTGCATAATTTATGGACGCACTGTATTTCAAGTTACTCTTATTTAGTGATTTACTCTGAAATATAAATATATTGAAAACAACTGAGAACCTACAGAATAGCGCAGAAAACTGCCAAAGAATCTTGAAACATTATTTTGGCTGTAGATAATATTATTAAAACTAAATATAAGTAACTGTTATTAATGTTATTTAAATGTTGACAGTTTAGCATTTAACGTTTCACCATTAAGTAGCATAGACTCTAAAAATGAATTCGAAATTCATTATACCAATACAGTTGATTCAATGATAATGCATAAAACCCCATTATTAAGGATTTGGATTCGATCTGTGATTCCTGCCAAGCTTTTTCGCAAAACGATTAGAGGTACAAAGGGATTAGGAATGAAATTACTCGTTCTTGGTCGTTTTGATATTTAGTTGAGTTTGATTCTCCGTGTTATTTCATATCAGGGCTGCCTGGATGACATCACAAACACGCAGAGAGAGAGAGAGAGAGAGAGAGAGAGAGAGAGAGATGGAATGAAGATGAATGATGAAACTGTGCCAGGGAAATGCCAACTAGGTATTTGCTCTTTCTTAAAATTAGCTGATGGAAAACCATGTGAAGCCTAAAGTTAGCTCAGATTTGAACCTAGGACCTACGGAATACGAAGCGTTACTGCCTGAGTCAAACAGCTAGGCCCTTTCATCATTTCCTTGTTTTCATCAACTTTTTTCGTTTTAATATCTTAAGTACGTCTGCGGAACGCTGGTAGATGGAAATTGTGGTGCCGTAGGGTTCGTTTATTTTAACACTCGAGAATACAAAATGTTTCTGTATAGGCTTCAAAATTCGCTTCCAACTCTTCTCATTATATTATTTATTATCGTTCATATTTCGGCAATTTTCTTTTTGTAATGGTGTTTTAACGCCAAGTTCTACTACTGTGGTGTGATAGGCGGTAGACTCTGATTATAGATGTAATTAAACGATAAATTAGGAAAGGTGTAAATTACGTTACCTTCCCAACATTTTCTATTGATGAGGAAATCCTGAAAAAGTTCTCAGTCAGGCAGGACGGTTCAGAACTCGAACCTCAGACCTGCCGTTCACCATTTCTTACTTTATCAACCTCGGCTACCTGTGTTGATGAGCAGAAATGTAAATTGCTTATTACATTCTAATACTAAGATTGGTGTATTTACAGTTACAACACGTATGACTGATGTTCTGCCCGGGGACAAGTCCTTCACTGCATACTATGCATCGCCATGTCTTATTTACAGATTTTCTTGGGAGAGATACTGCGGTAGCTTCTGCCATTGCCCCATTATCATCTCATTTTTATACATGTGAAATCCAGGATCAATTTGTTTTATAGAACAGGGTCAGACATGGGATTTCGAAATTAATGGAAAATGTAATTTATGCTAAAAAGACCAAAAAATTTGCTATGTTAAGATCATTTTAAAAATGTTTTATGCTCAAAATTGTGACTATCAATGATGCAGTGATTATTAAATTAAATTACATACAATATTAAAAAATTAAAGTATTCCACGACTTGTTCTTAAATCTACAAGATTTAAATATTAACTTTTTTCTATGTGCATATATCAACCATGCTTAAAATGAAATTTTGGACATGTTAATTAACTATTTACCTCCCTTTTCCTATAATTCTGTTTCCGCGGCAGTTGAAAATTATGCAGAAATATAGGGAACGCCGTTATGCATAGTTGGCAAACTATCACACTATCTACATTCCCCCTTGAACTAAAATAAAATTAGGAGAGTTTAAGAATAAGCGTTAAAAAGTGCATAGTAAATGTTATTTACTGGTAAAAAAGTAAATATATCTTTCCATATTACCACAATGAAAAAAAAGCCAAGTCATATATTAAATTTATATCGTCTGCATTGCAGTTCTTTTCTTGAACTTCATATTCTAAAAACATTCAGAATAGGGCAGACATAATCGATCGGGATGAGGCCAAGCCACACAGTAACGAAAAATCCATGCAATATTCCCCTTTACTTCTCTCTAATAGTGATGTGAAAAATAATTACTATGCTTGCGCAAGGCAGGCTGAGTCTTCGACCTTTTATTGGTGATCAGCTATCTACGTCACACACAACGCACTAGTTCAAACAAAGAAGTTGCAAATTTCATCAATAAAAATTAACATACGAGCCAAAGCTCTAATTTTGGGTAGACTCAGCCTTACATTCTTTATGGAAGCTTTCTCCTGCATTTAGATTTAAAAATCATCACACCTTTTTTCTCCGTTTCATTTGTTACAGTTGGTGGCCTGCTGAGTTTCCTGCTGCCATCTCCTTGGAAATGGCGAATAACTCGTAGTTAATATTACGGGTACTTAATAGGTAAAAGTGCTTATAGTATAGTTACAAACATGACAATTTAAATTTTGATTTATCATAATTTATTGAAACATTAATTCGTTTTGTCGTATATAACGTGATTTATGGTATGAAATTGAAGTTTTATTTTAAGAATTCTAATTGTAGGTTATAACCTATTTTTAAGAAACTCGTTTTATAATCTATGCTTTGAACAAAACATGTTCCAAAGAAATGTGTGCATGGGAAAGAAAAGACTATATTAGATAACCTTTGAACTTCGATCCTAACTAATGCGTTTACGTAAATGTTCCATAGATGGCACACTGTGTTCTGCTTCTTTCATTTTTTTTTTTTTTCATTCAGACCTTCATTTTCCCTTATACATTCTAAACAAAACAAAACAAAAAAACATATCTTGGATAAAATATTTGAACCCTAATACTCTTTTGGAAATCGTTGTATATTACTTAAAGAATTTGACGCTCAAATTCTTAACTTATATTTTTACACGTCGTTTTAATTAACCAAGTTTCGTATGCATTGAACAAACTTTACTATTATACATTTTTGTGCCAAAAGTTATATTTACTTAATAAATGGGTGTAAATAGTGTAGTAAAACGTATTAAATGTTTAAAACCAATAAGATATTTAGTTATAAATGCAATTTTTGTAATTGTTCATTAAATACATTTAAACACTTTTAAATATTTTAAACCATTTCTCCTAAACACTTTATCTTGTGTAAGATTATTAGTGAAAGAAAAATTTACTCCGAAACTATTTTTCTTATACGCTGAAATACAATATTAACGTGTTTAATTAAACATACATCAAAATTGTCAAGAAGCTGCACACATTTTAAATAAAATTCTTGGAGTATTATAACAATTATAAACGGTGAGTAAATATGGGTGGCTTGTTCATTTGTTTATATACTAGTAGCCATAGCAGTCAGTTTTGATCATTTTTGTTTGTTTAATTTGTTAAATTGTGAATAAATAAATAATTTTATTTTTAGTACATTAGTCCAGAATTTTTTTTTTTTTTTTTTGTGTTTAAATTTTGGGGAAAATGGTAATAAACGTTTTAATAAATTAAATGAAGCTTAACGACGAGATTTAAATCTAGATGAAATGTTTATAATGATAATAATAAGAAATGTTGGAATACAAACTGATACTTTAAATGCCGAAAGAACCGTATTAAGATCTTGGCAGTTCAGAAGAACAGCATTCAGGTAAACCAAGGATTACAACTATTGCACAAGGCAAGTTTCTGTGCCTAAGCACTCTGGGGAAAAATGAGATCAACGTCTGTCATATTAAAAGTATCCTGCAGAATGTTGACAATTTAACTGTTTCAACTCTGTGTTTGAAATAGACTGCATGGAATATTTTATTCCCATCGTCCGTTCATTAAGGTGTCCAGCGAAAAGGCACGTCGTATTGAACGTGTTAATTGATAACAGAAACAATGGAGTCGTGTTCTCTTCACAAGTGAATCACGGTCCACGCAGATTCCATGAAAATAAGCATGTGAAGACAACAGGTAATGCAGGAAGAGTTTACAAATTCAAGGAATATACCGTCGCAATGTAGGAATAATGGCAAATTAATCCATGCAGTGAATGAAAACATACACTGCAGCCTGTGCCTGTATTCTTTTATACAATGATAATGCTAAAGCGCGTGATGCAGGGTGTATGTCTAGGTGGTTATAAAAGACATAATGTTACAGTACTAGAGGGACCTGCTGAACATTCAGATTTAAATCCGATCGAGCATATGTGGGATACCTGTCAACAGAGAGATTGACGATATTGGAAATATCGAGACTGTGTATCAGTTGTTCATGCGTCTGCAGAATATCATACTGGATGAAATCCTTCATCCCATTCTTTAATGTCAATGAGATATTGAGCAGTACTTGGTGCAAGAGTTGGTACTACAAATTGCTGATAGCTGAACATTTTTACATTTTGGGATTGTATGTTAGTATATCTTTAAACTTAGAAATGAGTGTAAATTTTTTTGGAAAGTATTAAAGCCTGCTTTTGTGGACTTTGTGTTGTATTTATCAATGTAATTATGGTAACTAATGTTTGTGCAACTACCATATTTCATTCATAATTATTACAGTATTTAAGAAAAATGCTGTGTTCCTAAGACGTGTGTGATGGGTGTATTTTGGAATAGTTTAGAGCTAATCTTTACTGCCATTTTGTAATACTACTGCCCAGATTTGCACAGAACTTTCAGTGCGAAAACAAAAACTGAACCAGCGTATCTACTAAAGAGGTCAGTAGATTCACATAGTATTATGTTTTCACTAGGCTTTACCAAGTTATTGTAATCTAGAAGGAGAAAGCATTTTGCAGGCATTTATTCAACAATGTGTTTTTTATAGTTTGTCGGTACAGTAATATTAAACACACTCCTGAGAGAAGTTAAATAATGGAATACATTTGTGCTACATAAACTGAACCAATCATATGAAGAACTGTGGAATTTTTGTCCATTAATAATAATTGTGTTGTTAAAATACTATTTTATTGCATGTTTGATTTTAGAATCAGATTTGTTTCGGGTGTTAACTCTCTAAAAACAAGCCAATTGTTCCATGGATCTCAAAGAACTTTCTATAGTACATATCGGTCTTTTAAGCGATTCTTGGACTGCACTCACCTTTTATGGCATATACATAGCGAAATTAGCATCGTAACAGATGAGAAGTGCAACATATCGGCTTACAAGCAAACGTTCTGTACATGGGTAACGTATTTTGAATTCGTAATAAAGAAAAAGCTTGTAAAATAATACTTAAACAGAAATCTACATGTAACCTAACCCAACCCAACCAAACCAAACTAACTTTTATTTAGCGGTGTATTATGACGTACTGAAACCCTTATTTCTGACCTATGACCATTAAGATTGTAGATCACTTTTGCTGTAAAAGAGATCTTTCAGTTTAAAACTTTCCAGTGTTAGCAATTATCTATTTAACATAAATTTAACTTTAAAAAACACATCACTTTTGATATTGAGAGGGAAGTTATAAGCAATATTGATTACACTTTACACCCTCACTTACATCCACTTCGAAATTTCAAATGGCATCTCTACTTTTTAATGATTAAATTTTAAAGACGATGCCATTGTTATCAGTTCTTTTTTGTTTGCTATCGTTACTTGGCACTTGGATTTTTTTATTAATTTGATCAAAACAATACTATAAAAATTAGCATTAAATGTGAGAGTTTTCTTGTTTTTATAATTGTTTAAAATATGTATACTCTACAAGAAAGAACAGAATGCAAGCAGTTTAGTCATCATTTGCAAAATAGACTACATTGGCATTGCAAAGACTTCCTAAATAAGATGGGGGGATAGCTCTAATTGTACTCACTTTGTGACCCAGTCTAAGTGAGTCAGCTCCAAACGACCTATACTTTAAAACTGTATACACTTAGCTTGGCCTAATCACTTAAAAGTCTCTCCACATGAATCTATTTCTTGCTGTTCTTGACCATTGACTGCCTATCGTCCACTCTTCTTCTGCTATAGGGGTACTCGCATCTTGGCCGCATCTGCTCACCTGATCTCCTGAAGTCTCTCGACGTGCCCCCCCCCCCCATTTCTGAGAGAGAAAATTTCCTCATTAGATCTTTCAGACAGTTTCCTCAGATCGATGTCTGGAATTGAGACACCTAGCACATTTTATTTTAAATAATGGTGTTTAACTACTTAGACACCACATGCGGGGAAACTTGATACATGAATGAAATGATAAACAAGGAAAGTAGTTTATTTGTGGGAGGAAGCAGCATTTCCAGGTCCAGTTTTACGGTAGCTCCACAGTATTTGGTATTTATAAAGATTGAGGGAAAAATAGGGAGACGGTCCTGGTGGGATTAGACCCCAGACCTCCCGCTCACGAGTCCGCGCCTTAACGACCTCGGTTATCCGTGGCGGTGGTACCATGTCTACCAACCGTTAAGTGAGAACGAGAAACACATAACGTTTCGTATCTCAAGCTTTAGTTTCGGTTGAGGACTGCATCCTGAAGGATGAAATGCTGTATTATGGAATATTACCTAAAATCGTTTCGTCATCCTACAAATAGCCGGTTTATTTTGTATTGTCCAAATTCAAACAGAAATAATAATCCAGGTTTCCAGGCAACAGTAGAAAACAAATGATATGAAAGGGGGCGAAATCTCAAATATAATCTTCATTGTCGTCATATGTTTATGTTTGAATTTTGCAAATAAAAAACTGTTAGCTAGTCGGTAAACTGTTGGATGAAAATATTATTTTGAGTAAAATTATAATTATTAATATCACAGTAACACAGCCTATTTCGGAACTCCGGACGAATCCGCTTACATTCTTTCTTGTAGGGTATACACCGTTTTGAAACAATTTATTATTATAAAAGTAACTATTACATTAAAGTAATTCAGGTGATTTAGGGTGTGGGGGTTGAAGTATTTTACTCTTTTAACTCTGGCATGGCTGTTCTTATTTAATTACATAACAATGTTTCCATTCATTAGACATACTTTTTCATTTGCCATGGGGCCCAAAATGATGGAAACTATTCCTTCAATTTTCATCAGTTTTGTGGAAACTTATTTATAACAATAATTCATTGTTTGCCTTTAGTTCAGACTTCTTTCGGAAGATGCCGTTATAGTCATGCCAATGCACTATACCTAGCAGCTGTAAATAAGCTAATGCTAAATTTCGCGCCAAAGTACCACTGATTAACTTAAAATTAATCAAGGTTTACATTTAGTTTACATTTAGTTTACTTATAAAACTACCCATAAATAATCAACCTAACATTTTAAAGGTATATTGATTACAACTTCATTTTTTGGTGAAGGTATCAGCCGGAGCGTTTAACAAAACAAAAATATTTACATAATCCATATCTCCAGGGACTTAAATAAACCGCGAGATAAAGTTTGTGTGGTTCTTTAATTTCTGAGAGATGTTGATTACTACCGACGCTAATGAACTGGACCGCAATCATTTCGGGGATTTTATACAGGCCTTAGGCAAGCATTTTGAAATAGGGAGTGTATTTTCTACGAAGAAAAATAACTGAATTGTATGATAAGTTGAGCCCGGAAGTTAGGTATAAAGTCTTTTCTATCTGAGTGGATATATTTAAGAGTCCGATAGAAATGCACATATTTTTGGGTCGACAGCGTCAGTTTTTATTTTGCCTATTTTGATTATGTTGCTCATTTTAAGTTTAAAAACCTTTTTTGGATCGTTATGTATTTTTTCTGCGATTAATTACGCGTTTTAAAAAGCACATAAACAATTTCAAAGTATGGAAGTGAAAAAGTTACAAAAATTAAATGGCATGTTCATTTCACAAAAGTACATTTATTTATTTTCAAGCAGTCAAAAACGTTCTCCTCAACCCATTTACTTACGCACTTTAAATAGCACAACCTTCATTAGGAAAGGAACACGCGGTTACCTCGGACATATTAATTGCTGGAAATAGAGATAATGGGAGACATAATGTAGTTTGCAATAATCCTAGCGAATGACCTTGTATCGATCTGTGCGAGATAATTCTATGAAATGTGTGGTGGGGGTAACTTCTCAGGTGCATAAATGTAACAAACAATTGCAAGCGAGAAAGATGAGAGCGGTACAGCTGTGCAATAAACCGTCCCTACAATGTGTTCAGTACGCAAGTAACATATTACTAACTTGATTACCCTATAGATGCATAAACAGAAAATAACTTTACCAAAAAGCCACTGCGCATCTTTTGCTCATTCCTCAGGACTATTCAAAGCTACTTACTATGTTTTTTCTTAATTAACATTTCCATGATGTTTGAAAAGTGTATGTAATGTTTTAACTAGTATCAGTCCTTCCGAGATCATTTGCTTTAAATGTGCTCCAAGCACTTCAGTGGAAGTAGAACGTTCTATTTCCATGATGACAAATGTTCTCTCTGGTAAGTGGTTGACTATGACAGTTGATATTTTGGAGAAAAAAAAAACCTTGTTGTAGCTTGTAAAAGCTTAACTACTTTAATTATGAGATAAATAAATTTCTAAGTATCTTCAGTATCTATTTTCAATAATAATGAGTATATTACGCTGTTTTCACTTTTAATAAATGCCTATTTTAACTACATTACTGTCTATTTTCAGTATGTTAAGTACCTGCCTATTTTAACCAAAATTAATGCCTGAACTTTCGGGCTCTGGTGATAAAGAAGTTGAAACTTGTTATAATCCGAGAAAAAGAAGCGTGCGGTTTAGGATTAGTTGTTACAGGTCATTGCACCGTTTACTCAGAGTTCTTTACTCCGCCCTCACGCGTCATAAAAATTAGCTTTCTGCTTAATGTGCACTGTGTTGCAATCCACGAGTATAAAATATATATCAAGTGCTCGTCCAAAGATTTGGCACAAGAGAGAGAAGTCATTCGGCGTAAACTGTGTGTTGTAAACACGAAAAAGATAATTATACAGAATTGCTGTAACATTTAAAGGCAAATCGCATGTTAAAACTGTGCCTACAAAGAGCGACGATTGCTCTCAAATGATATTTCAAATAAAGAGTGTAATTCTTATGTGAATTTGTGCGAAATGATGATAGCTTGTAATATCCTCTTCAACGCTGTGAAAAAAAAATTCACTTTAGGGTACCAGCCTATGAAATTTGGAAATTATTTATTTCTTAAATAATTACTTTAATTTCTTACCAGATTTTAGTGATATATTATGTTATAATTTACAGAAAATGCTTTTTGTGATGCAATTTTAAAATATTTTAAACAAATTTCATATTTTCATTGCATATACATATATATCATACTTATGGCATATTAAAAGAATAATAATTATTACAATAATAATTACGAATGATTTTTTTCTTGTTTAAATGATTAAAACTTTTTCTAATAGCATGCATATCATTATTTTGTTTTCCTTGAATAACTTTCACTTGCTGTTTTCTGAGGGTTCCGAGCAAAAACTTCAAAGTGATTGGTTAAATATTTCACTGGAAGGAGTAATCTGACACTCTTGACTTTAACATGCATAGAAAAAAAAACAAGTAAAAGATAAATGATCTTTAATATTTGGAAAATTACTTTTGTCTTTACAAACGTCCTACCGTGTGTGTGTGTGTGTGTGTGTGTGTGTGTGAGCCCCTGTGCTGACTTCATTGTATGGTTTCTCGTGGTTCTTGTCAAATTTACCGTATTTTTCTATTTAATTTGCTCAGAGGTTCGCTTCTTTTTGCTGTCTTATAGTTATATGTGGCTGATTTCGTCACACTTGCTTTCACTTTTATTGAGAATTCATATCACATATGCCTTCACTAATTGCAGAAAGAACTAACTTCTTTCTGTGCTTGGATACGAACTTTTTCTTTGTAAGCTCTCATTATTATTTTGAGTTTTTCTTCTCGAACCCTTATTAACATTTAATTTGCAGCGACCCAGAAACTATGTTTACCTGGTGTTTCTTCTTTTGCAAGAACTCTTATAGAAACACCACTGACGACTCACAATCTCGATATATGAATACTTGGGCTCATTAATGAACATGCCGCGGTAATGGAATGTATTTGTGATGAAGATTGTCAGCCATACAACATAGATTGGGGAATAGTTCATTCTGCAGGTAGACTAGGCTAAACGTTCTATTCATTTAATGTAGGCTTGTATTTCCCTCCTGATATAGAAGTCATAGTTTCCATATGATGGTTATGCTGGTTCGTTATCCATATAAAATGACTTTCATTTCTCTTTCTGGCAGACAATATTCTCTTAAGTGAACGCTTCTTCTAGGATGTCGAGATTATGTGCTCAAAACCCTCTTCATACTTTTATAAACAATTTAAACGTGTACACTAATTCCTAATGTTTTGCCCGTATTATAATCTCTTATAAATATAGATGCATACCACAGAGCCTTCATTTGGACACATGGCTAGTATAACGGGGTTTTGCCTGACCAGTTTCTAACTGGTTTGGTCCCCCCTACCCTTTTCACTATCCAGTCTCTCCGTGTGCTGACGCAGTCTTTGTGCTGTACAGGAGTTATAGTGTTATAGCGTGTTAGTGCTGCTATTATGCCAAAAACTCAGTATACTTTGGTACACAGAATCTTCATGTATGATTCCTATGTGACAACAAACTCGTGTACAGAAATGAGACTGATTTATAGACAGATTTCCTGCTGTTCGAACCCGGCCAGGGTCGATGAATTTTTTCCTAAGTATGGCTTCCTTTGGAAGGGAAGTAAAGGCCGTGGGTCCCGTGTCGTACATTTACGGCACGATAAAGAACCTCAAACCTGAAAAAGAACCCCCTGAGCAAAATTTGTCGGCCGTTTCACTCCCTGAATTGAATGGGACGCTGATGACCTGAGATGTTAAAGAGGGTCCTTAAACAAACCAAATCAACAACCTGCTGTTCGTGCGCCTTGCCAAGAAACAGTTTGTAATCCTGTAAATAGGTCTAGGGAAACGCGGTATGTTCTTGATAAGAAACCGAAAGTAAAACGCCGTGTTCCAATAGGGGAAAACTCTTACGATATCCAAGAAAAGTTAGAACGAAGTCCAAAATCTCTGAGAAAGCTTGCACAGGAATCAGAAATTTCGCAAACTTGGAATGCCACTAAACTTTTAAAATTAAGACCCTATAAGGTTTGTTGTTTAGGAATTACAACCATGCGATAACGTGAGTTAGTTCCTGCAATGTGGTGTTGGATAATGTTAAAGTTTTCTCTGTTGATCCCCGTTTAACTATTTATTTATTTATCTTTTTACGAACGAAGTTTTATTTACATGGCCATATAGCTACACAAAATAGATATTGGAAAATCCTAGTTGCCAAGCAAATCGCGGTTAGTTAACAGGCCACGCGTCCAAACGAATGCTCTCCTTTACTCACGATTCAAAAAGCATACAAAGTAATTTTAAAAAACGGAGGGGGGAGGAACTGCGAGCAGGTGCTCTATTTATTTCCTATTCTATGTACACCGTTTATGTCACTCTTAACAACATAGTTACATGCTGACATAAGCAGCAATTTTCACTTGTTTTCCCTTGAGCACTACTCAAATATCCAGTAGTTTTAAATATTGGAACTGAAATTTTAAAGAACGACAGAGGTGTGATTTAAAGAGCAACCAGACGCGCACAGGACCATTTAAACTAATGGGTGACTTTTTTCCTTCGTGGAAACGCTCCACGCGTTCTGGTCGGTCAGTCAGTCAAGCTGGTACTGCGGTGAACGGGAGTCTGCAGCTATAACGTAAGTTGTTCGAAAGTCATCATTGAAATAAATACACTTACTACTACCAACACTCAAATGTACATTTACTCATTATTCAAGCAAGAATATGTTGCAACTACCTCCTTTCGTTTTCCTGCATTTCTGACATAGGCTTATGAAATTAAACATCTACCTCTGTAGTTTCCTCTGAGAAACGGAAGACATTTCTTCACAATGTTATTTTTCAGTTCATCTAATGTGTGTGCATTTGTCTTGTACACTGTTTCCTTTAATTCCCTTCAGAGATAAATCGGGAGACCGAGAGGTGCCATATGTTCTTATTGATTGCTCTGTCATCGAATATTTCATGAATTATATGCAAGGAGACATGGGCTGTATGTGCTGTCCTGTTGGAAAGTCGCGAACCTACGTTAATTCACAGAATAAGTTGCAAAAAAATCCGCACATGCCTATCACTATTAATTATTTCTTAAAAAAAATAGCACCAATTATTCTCTCGCCGCTAATGGGGCACCACACTCCTCTTTTTATAATCACGCAGCCTCTTGAAGCAGGTTAGGTTTTAGTGAACTCCAGTTTAGGTTTTGTGAATAAACACACACACTTAGCTGGAACCAGGACTCACAAAACTACCACTTAATGCAGGGCAGCCGGTTTTTGTTCTTGCACTACAACAATGGTACAGGTTTTAACTTCAGTTCTTTTGTAGTGTTCGAACAGAAGATTATTGCTGAGAAAGACGTCGGAGTGATTTTTTTTAGGGAAAATTCCAGATCATATTGAATGTTTTCTAACTATTTTGTGAGTATCGTAAATAGCTGTGTACACTTTTTATCAAGAATACTTTCCATTTCACTAAATTTATTTACCAATCTGAGATTCTGAACTTCGATTTGGTAGTTGAGTATCAGGGAATTTTTCTTGAAACAATCTCGATACATCATGAGCCGATTCTGTACGCACGTCAGAATTGTTTGGGAAATAGAATACCTGTATTGAGCCATATTAACTTAATTAATACACAGTGTTAGGCGGCAAAATGAATACTTAATACACCATCAACAAGAACACATACGTCACGCGTCAGAATGTTCTCTTGCTTGTGACTCGTGGTAAGGCTAAATAAATTAAAAATAATTATTTTTCATTTATCCACATAACATATCTCGCTCATGGTTGCCAAAAGGTGACAGAAGAAATATAAACATACTATAATGATATAGACAGATTTAAAATTATAAAAATATATTCTTAAGGGCTCGATCAAGGCTGTCAAAATTCAAGGAAATGACCCCCGGTTGTTCCAACCCAATGGGAACATGAATGCACGAAGCTCTTTATTATAACAAAATAATACAATGAAAAGATTCCGGTAGCCCGCAGCTCTGATCAGAACGACTGTTCTTAATTCCAGTTGTGCATTCTCCTCTTTTTATTGCACTGAAAAATCGTCCAAAGTAATTTTGGACATATACCGAAAACAAACTTGTACAAACATCAAGCTAGTTGATCAGATGATGCAAAAAAGTCCCTCATGCACGACCTGTGTAAACTAAGCGAATTCCTCACCTAGTAGAATATAAAAGCCAAATTAATAGTCTTATTAATTAATTAAATAAATTATTACATTACTGTGGTATTATGGAACTAAATTAGACTTTTTGTAATCTATATCACAAAAAATACAATTTTAGAGTTATTATTATTGTTGTTGTTGGAATTAAAACACAAAAATTAATGGTGAACATTAAGTTATAGCTCAGTGGTTAGAGCGACTTACTGTAAGACTGAAAGTAATGGTATATTATTAATTAAATTAAACATATTATGATTAATAGACAAAGCTACACTGTGTGAATATTTTTAAACATTTTAAATGTAACCATGTTTATGAACTGAGCTCATCATTTTTACATTCCCTTTAATAGAGAAAAATAATAAAGTTCCGAATTATATTATATATTTATGAAGATTTTCTCATGTTTCAATAAAACAAAAACATGTTTCTATTTAAAGGCAATTACAATGAACTAAGCAAAATGTACACAGAAAGTTTTAAATTGTATTTTATTGACTTTAAAATGTAATTTAAATGTTATTGTAGTAAAAACATGTAAAGAAAAAGTTTTTAAAGGTTATTAGAGAGCACTCTTGTACAAATATAATTTTTAAACACACATTAGATTCATATTTCACAAAATATAATTCTCAATCACATTATTAGATTAATATTTCACATTTACTATCTTCACGAGGATGTTTTTGATAAATATAAAATATATGTAACGTTATAAACACAATTTATACGCTCAATTAATTTTTCCTTGTATTTTAAAACAATAGAGAGAAAATTAAACGCAGGAGCGCATTTTAAATTTCAATTTTTCAAATATACTCCTACTCCTAAAGGTTCGATTTCCCTAATTTTCGGAACTTATTTATTTAATTTAAATGGTATATTTATTATTTTGTTTTGAAGAAACGAATATTGATGCCGTTAGTGATTTTTAAATTTTGAGTTTCAGGCAAACTCCCACTCCTAATTTTCCTATTTCCCTGATTTTCAGAAACTATGTTTTTTATTTTATTTAGATTTTATTTTTTTTTTTCAAAACGACACTCCGTTTCGTTTTGAAAAAAAGAAAATTAATATCGCTAGAGCGATTTTTAAGTTTTGAGTTTCAAACAAGCCGCCCCTCCTTAATAGTTCGATTTCACTGATTTTCAGAAACTATTTTTATTATTTTATTTAAATGATACATAACGAATTTTGTTGCGAAAAAGCAAATATTGGTGCTGCTAAGCAATTTTTAAATACTGAATTTCAGGCAAATCGCCACTCCTAATAATCTAATTTCACTGATTTGTAGTAAGTATTTTTCTTGTTTTATTTCAATTGCATATACCGACTTTCCTTAAAAATTTAAAATTGCGGCCGCTAGAGCGATTTTTAAATATTGCAAGTCCCACTCCTAATGGCCTGATTGCCCTGATTTTCAGAAACTATTTTTATTAATATACTTTACTGAAATATTCATAGTTAGACAAAAAATTTGCGGCCGCTATAGCGATTTTTCAATTTTAAAAAAATCACTCTAAATGAGCCCTCTCTCTTATTTTGCTGGTTAACGAACTCTACGAATCGTTTGTTAATTGCTGGTTTTAGGCAGAATTTAACAAGGGAAAATAATTGTGGTAGCTAGGGCGTTAACGGAGATTATATATATATATATATATACACCTATTATATGCATGAAAACTATAATTAAAGAAGCAGAAAAAGGATAAAACACTATTTTGAACTACTCGAGTTCATTTTCATTATCAGTGCCTAGCAAGTTCGATGGAGATTAGAAGAATTTTTTCAAAAAGCATTTCATGGGTACAACCGCTTCTAATAAAACCTGTTTCACGAACATTAATTCCACAATGGTAGAATCGTAAAAATTTGTCATTAGTCATTTGTCAACATTACTAGTGTAACGACTGTATCCGAGCGTCGAGGCTATTTCGGGTATATTTATTACTCTGTGGTGTTGATGCGATTTTGTTTATGTGATATGCATTTTAAATCGTATATTCAAATCAAGAAATAGTGTTATGTCTAAAACATCTAACAGAATCTCTAGTATCAAAAACAAAGTTACAGTGCTGCGTTTATTTAATGAGCATAAAGTACATTTAGGCAATTCTCAGACAAAATTACCAAGAAAGACGAAGCCGAAACGTGGAAAATAATAACGTAAACTGTGAAAGCTTTGGGATTTAATTACATCGGTGAATTATGTGAAGGACACCTTTTGGCCACACACCAAGAAAGCTACAATGGTAAGTGCTTTTATTTAAGATTCATTTAAATCATTCATATTATTATCTACAAATAATGTACAAGTAGCTCAGTTTCTGTGATATTTTTTTCAATACCTAACCTAAAACTTGTAAATTAGTATGTAAATTCATCATACAATATTCGCGGGTAGATTTCCACTAGTTAGCAATGCGCAATATTACGAGACCAAATGTTTCGTGAAACAGAACACCGATAAACGAAATCGCATGCTGATAATATTAGGTTACCTGATTAGTAACTAGTAGCTTTTACGTTCATAAGTTCTCACACATACACTTATAAAATAAGTAATACTAGAATGGATATTAGTTTTACTAGATCACGAGCTGGTCGTTCGCAAATAACATTGTTTTTAATTCCTTTAAACTTTGTTTTTAGCCACATATTAATGGCGTCGTTAAAGTACTGGTGATGAGGGGTATTCCTATTTAATTCCTCGGTTTATACAGTCTTTTCTCTTACTTACTCCTTCGCCAAAATCTACTGTAATTTTATTAAAAGCATACATACTTGATTCAGCATTGTTAAATAATTAAGGATGGCTTGTCTTTCTTGCATTTCCTACAGCTTGAGTAGCAAGTATGGTTTACATTTAAATCTCTTCTTTTTTATATTACTTGTTTTGTTCATACATATATCTAAATATAGGATAATAGTTAATAATTCTAGGTCTTCTCAAAGTCATATAGGAAAAGTGAGAACTATATGCTCAGAATTGCTCTAGACCCAGTCTCTAAATTTCGACTTCGATCTCCCCCTATTTGAATTTGATTCTACAGTCGCAACAGCACATTGCTTTAGCTACAGTATCGGACCGGCTTTATTTTTCAGGGAGTTTGCCTCCCGGATACTTTACTACTAGTTAAATATCTCTCGATACCTTAAAACGCTTCCTAATGACTAGCACTTGAAACCTTATTGCACGAAACGTTTTTATTACTATTATTATTTTTCTTTTTTAATTTTCCTAGTGAACTCGAGGCTCATTTGCCTTTGAAGATAACAGCAAGGAACAGTGACGTATAAAGATAAAAAAGAAAAACACAAACAGCCAAAACAGAATCAAGGGCGTGAGTGTAAGCTCTCCTGTCTTTAGCAGGTGAGTCGAAGCAACATGACGCCAGAACCGTCTGTTGCAGGTAAGTACAAACCTTTACCTAGAACGAATAAGTACCCATATTAAAATAAAAAGAGACTCATGTGTTATTGGCAAATATTATATCCATATTAGTTAATGTTTTAGAGAACATTTTAATCGATTATACCATAATTTGCTAAGAACAGGAAAGAACGACCTTATGCACCTGGAAACTGAATATGATGACGGGTTCAATGAAGAAATTAGTGCAAATGTAATACAAAGAGAAATGGAGTGTAAAACAGAACGAGTTTAAAAGGGAAATGTTAAGCGTGTAAAGAAGAAATTCATTTGTAAAAACGAAGTAATGTCAAAGGAGTTATTTATTTTTTAAATATTGACAAGTTGTTGATCTATATGAAAAAAAGTTACTAATCTCAACCTAAAGATACTTAACAAGGCATAAAGAATTGCTGTCCCAGTGAAAACTTTCCTCTCAATGTTTTATTATTGTTTCTGAAACACGTGACAAATTCGAGAGGTTTTATTTGGTGACTATGGAGGATGAATGAATTCAAAGTCATACGATGTGCAAGGTCCGTTGTCACTCTCGATGTATTATCCTTTTTCCCTTTTATATAGGACAGAACGTTTGTTTTACCATGTAATCTTTGGAATTATACTTTAATTTAGATTGGTGTTTATATACACCTAAATGAAATCTTAAATATTTAAAATAAAGAACTTGTTCTTGAAAGGTATCATGCAGTATTTTTAGTCTTATTAGGAATTTCCCACTAAATGCCATTACTTTTGTTTCCTAATTTACGTTTATTTCCTTTCCCTGTTTCCTTGAACTTGCATATTACCCCCCCCCACCCCCGAAATGGCAGTATTGTAGCTATTTGCTAAGGCCGGGCCGCCCATAAGGCGCAGCTACGTAGACTCAATGGAGATTATAAGATTTTGGTGCTTTAGGGGTAGTGAAACCTAATGTAACAAAATCATGGGCTCCAGGGAAAAGTTCTCATGGCATATCCGGAAATCGAACACATAGCCCCAGGAGTAGTAAATTACGTTGACTACTAGACCATGGGGCTGGTCTCTTAGTTGAAAATTTGGGACCTTAATTGTTTTGGCAGAAAACGTAAAGCCATTGATACATTTTTACAAAGGTCAATGCTATAATGAGGCCATTTGAGTTGCAGGCCAGAAGAGCGCGATGCCTACTGGTAGAGGTCAGTCGCAAAGGTCATGTAATGCATGTCCAGGTAGCAACTAGCTGTCAGTTTGGGGGAAACTTTGTCAGGAACGGTGTTCGTTCGCGTGTTACTCGGATGCTTTCATTGTGTAAATTGTGTGATAATTGTTCTTGTTGGTTATGCCACTGCATAAATATGGTCCCTAAGAACGGATTTCTATGCACGATACATGCGTGAAAACCGATTCTTACAGAGATGATTCGTAGAAAAGTATCCTGTAATCGCCTTCCATGTACAGAAACTGTTCGCCAACTTATTAAAAAGTTAGCAGAACCAGGATCTCTCAGTGACAACTAATGTGTTCCTAGGGAAGAAGTACAGGAATTTCCCCTGCAGATGCCGGAATGTTTGCGGTTGAGCGACATTCTACATCTCATATAATGCAGGTTGTTGTTTATTATTATCACCATTTTTAAATGCGGTATCATTATAAGTTTTCAGTAAAAATACAAATATTAAAATAAAATTATTAACTTGACGCCGACGATTGCCCCTTTTGCAGAGGTTGCTCTTTTCCAGTAAGCAGCTGCCTTCAGGCGGCCCATAATTCAAATAATCTGAGTGTATTATTATGTTATAAAGTTGGGATCTTTATACAAGCGTATGGACAGCTCTTATTAGTATTGCAGGTAATCTTTAATTTGTAGCATTTTTCGTTTGTTTATTTAAGGACGCTCTTTATAGGTCATCAGCGTGTAGCATTTTTCGTAATATATATATATATATATATATATATAATATTAATGAAAAATAAAAATAAAGAAACACTATTAACAATGTAACACATTAACACTAATAATAAAAGTAGATAAAGATAAAACATAGAGAAAGAGTCACACTTGAAATTGCTATATTTCGGACTACTGCGAGTTCTTCAATGGCAATGGTCTAGCTTCTTGCCATTGAAGAACTCACAGTAGTTCGAAATATAGCAATTTCAAGTGTGACTCTTTATCTGTGTTTTATCTTTATCTACTTTTATTATTAGTGTTAATGTATATATATATAGAGCAGAAAAAGAAATACCGTCATACATTTTTTACCAATTTGAGTTTTACGTCATACTTTCCAAGCACATTTATCACATTAATAAAACAGTAGCTGTCCTATCTCCTTTAATATCATAAAAAGAAAAAAAATATACCTGAATTTTAACTGTAAAAGATAGAAAATTTGCAAATTAAATCCCCCCCCCCCCCATAATCTCCTTCAATGGGAAAATTCAATTCAATTCATATATTCCATTTTGTATTTCTACGTGGGTCTACTTGTTGATTTTACACGTTACTTTTGTTCAATAATGTTAGAAGAGTTTATTTCTCCCTAATTTTCATACTTCTTTCGATGTAGTGGCATCATTATCGTTGGATACCATTCTTCTGAACCGTTTCTGTTTCACAATATAAACCTAATAAAAAAACAGCTTCAAGAATAACGTTAACGGATTTGATTTCTGTGTGTATGAATCAGGAAATTGAAGTTAAACACCTCATAGCATCGGGTCACTCCAACGATAAGGAAGAATGTATTAATGCCATCTATTCCTTTAACCTCATAACATTTCCTTGAGAACAAGAGATTTCACATTTTGTCATTCGCTGCTAGCTGTAAAGCTGAAGCATGTGTAGAATTATTTGTCTATATTTAGAATAAAATTGTTGCCATGTACAAAAGGCTCTGTACCTTTTTGATAGTATTTTATTCTTTTCAGCCTTTATACGCCATTGTTTGAGTATCATGTATATAATAACCCCAAATTTTAAATAAGAATGCCAAACTTTTATTTCCAGTTTTCTTTCCTCTTTTTTAGCTATTGCCGTTATTCTTTTGTATCCTATTTACTCAAAGGATAGAGTGGTATAATTTCGGTAATTTTAACATTCATTTATAAAAGTCATTTATTATGTTTTCAGTACGCAATTGTTCAATGAAGATTTCCCATAGAAATTCGCTTAACAGCTTAAGGAAAATGAAACACTAAACAAAATTTTTAATTTATCAAAAATATACCTGTCTGGGTACACCTGTGATCACCAGAGCCTGGAAGTTCCAACATTTATTTTGGTTAAAATAAGCAGGCAAAAAGACACTTAAAATACTAAAAATGGCAGTAATATAATTAAAATGTACATTTATTAAAAGTGAAAACCGATAGAAATATTACGCATTATTAATGAAAATATGTATTTATGATACTTAATAGTTTATTTATCACATAATTAAAGTACTTTTGCTTAATTTTCTTGTTTACAAGCAAAAACATGTTTCCCCCCCCCCCTTCTTTTTCACGGTAACAAAGATGCGCGGTGGTTTCTGGTCGAGTTCATTTTCTGTTTATCCGTTTATAGAGAAATCGGCTAATATCTCTCTCACTTCCGTATTGAACACATTGTAGGGACGGTTTATTACATAGCTGTACTGCTCTCATCATTCTCGCTTGCAATTGTTTGTTACACTTATGCAGCTGAGAAAATTGCCCTCTGGTGAACATCCTATGGTATAAATTATATCACACATTTTCCACACTCTGGTGTAGTGGTTACCATACTTGCCTTCTAAACCCAAGATCGCGGGTTTTTATCCCGGTCAGGAGCGATGGATTTTTTGGGCGTAAAAATCCTAAGTATGGCTTCCTTCTGAAGGGAAGTAAAGTCGTGGGTCCCTTGTCGTACATTTACGGCACGAAAAAGAACCTCAAACCTGAAAGAGAGGCCTCTGAGCAAAATTTGTCGGCCGTTTCACGCCCCGAGTTGAATGGAACGCTGATGACCTGAGAGCGTCCATAAATAAATCAATAAAAAAAAAATTCCACACTCGAAACAATTTCTTTTTCCTTTTGCACCTACACATATTTAATGGAACCAAATGCATATCCAATCTTCTTTTCTAATTTATTCCGGGATGTAGTAGTTTGGAAGACAAAATCCACAGTCATTTTCATTGACTGAGGACAGGCCTGTCACTTTTAATGCCATTGGACGCTCAAGATTTTGTTTCCTTTATAAATTGCCCGGATATGAGAATCTTTAAAGAATGAGTTTTCCTTTCTTTCCCTGAAAGTTTCTTCACGGAGGAAGGCATTGCAGCTCTAAATACTTCACTTGGAAAACTAGTGCATGACAGACATGTCTCTTGATGGTGATTAAATATCATCTGAAGTAGCGATGCAACATGAGTTTCAGAAGTGAATTTTGAAATTGAAGTGATGAACACATTTAATGCTCGGGTACAATATTTACACAGAGAAGTTTATTGCATCAAATTAAAAAAAACCGCCACGGATGTCCGAGGTCGTTAAGGCGCGGACTCGTGCACAGGAGGTCGGGGGTTCGAATTCCGACCACGACCTCCTCCCAGACTGAGGTTTTTTCCAAGTTTTCCTCAGTCATAAATGGCAAATGCCGGGGAGGTACCCTAAACTTAGGCCTGCAACGCTTCCTTCCTTAAAACAATATTACTTTTCCAATATATCATTTCATTTATCAACAGTGTCCACCGCCTCTGGTGCCTCAGTAGTAAAAACGGGCGTTAAACACTAATAAAAAGAGTATCTAAAGTAGTGAGGCTTCCATGGTTTAACTAGTATTTTTCATGTGGTTTGTAATTTTTGAAAAGTTGATTAATAAGGTAAACAGTTTTCACTGACATAACTGGAACACCCATTGCAACAAATGATCCTCGAGTAAAATTTCTTGTTTACACCCTTAAATGTTTGGCAGAATAGGAAACTCTTCAGTTTAGCCAAAATATAAATAAAACATTCCTAAAAAGTCACTAAATAGTGAAAGGGGCCCAAAATAAAGAGAAATTCAAGCTCTGTAGAAGTAGATATGGCTCTGCCTTGCAAAATTTATTTGCTATTGCTTTAAACTTTAAAGCCCCAATAGAAGGGTTTAAATGCTTAATTAGGTAATAATATTTAATGTTATTATTGAACTGTTATTAATAGAAACAAAAAATAAAATTGCATTTTTTGTAATTTTTTTATGTTAAAGCGCCCTTAAAGAGAAAGATAAGGATGCAAACAATACCGGCGCCAATTTTGGATAAATAAAGCAATCGTACTTGTAATTATATAATATATTAAGAGAGATAAAGGAGTCTTTTAATTGAGGAGCAAATGACCGTGCCCTCAAAGTAGAGGCGCGCCTAACTGTGCCATTGATTGAAAACCTTTGCTACTACTACAGCAAACAAATTTAAATGCGAGATTTCACTTCTCATGCAAGCTATGCTGTGTTAAACAATTATAGCTCCTTTATGAAATGACCAAACTTGGCAAAAGCTTCAAAGCAAGCATACAAATATTACTTTATTTACCTATGTCGTTCGTTTTCAACCATACACTGTGTTCATATAAATGTTCTCTCTTTCAGATCTCATTTACAAAAGTTTGTTCAGAGACTTTTTGGAGACATTTCACTCAATATTTAGTGACTTTAAGGTACTTACTGTTAGCTATACTGTTTATATCTTCTGAAAATACAGTCCTGAACAGCGTTGCCAACTCTACCATGTTTTTTTTTTGTCGTCTTCTACGGATATACGGGTTTTATAACTGTGAATCTACAGATTTTTGACAGTATTATTTCAATATATAAGTGGTAAATTGATATGTTCTTTTTCTATTTAATTTTAGTATTTAAACATTTTGAATAAGCTATTTTCTTCTTATTAATGCGTATGGACTTCTCATTTTTTAAACGTCATGGCCATCCGTTAACGAAGAAAGTGTATGGGGACCTATGACCAATTTCATTGCTTTTGATCACAATAATGATGGTATTCACACTTTAGCGTGGAACCGGAATTATGGTGGGGGAGGTTAATTTTGATATTGATGGTGATTTATTATTATTTATTTAATCGGACAATTAGATGTCTTCTTGTCTTGCCTCGGCTCTTGAAGTCATGAGTTCGATGCTTCCTAATTCTCTGGTTCCAATGCAGAGGTTAGGGATCTCAGGGGAATTTGGGCTGTTTTTAATGACTTGAAGTCATTAGGAAGGAAGGGGAATATTCACTGTAATAATATAAGGTTACGTTATGGTTGGACATTTATTCGGCAATTTGGAAGGTTCAGGATCATGCTGTGCTTCTAGTCCTATTGTACTTTATAATCTACACTCGAAATATAACTTACTGTCTTCACTCGTGGATTTACTCTCTTTGACACAATTTCGAAATCTAACAGTCTTAACTGACCGCTAGGGTGGCCGAGGTCGTCAAGGCGCGTGCTCGTGAGCGGGAGGTCTGGGGTTCAATTCCCACCAGAACCGTCCTGACTGGGTCTTTTTCCAGGTTTTCCTCAGCCCTCATAACTGGCAAATGCCGGAGAGATACCCTAAACTTAGGCCTGGAACGCTTCCTTCCTAAAAAAAATCCTTTCCCAATTTATCATTTCATCTCATGTGTCATCAGTGTCCACCGCCTGTGGTGCCTCAATAGTAAAAACTGGCGTTAAACACTACTCAAAAAAAAACCCGACTAACTGCTACTATTGCCACCATTGTTACTACCGGTTGCTGTTGCTAGTGTTACTGTTACTCTGTTACCACTGTTACTTGTGTTAACCTCCGTCACGAATGCCTAAAAGTTTACTTCTTATAGTTAATATTAAAACTGTTACGCGAATTCGCTCCTCCCTCGCGAAAATTTAATTCCTTTAAAAATTATTGAATTTAGTTCCTTGTAGAATATTATTGGATCACTTGCATGGTTTATTACAAGTTTGCTTTTACTCGTCGGATTTTTTAAATATGTTGATTGGTTGAAGTTTCTGGTTTTTATCAGAGACATACATCTGCTATTCCCACGCTACGAAAGAGAACATCTGCCCTTCAGATTCCTGCGATAAAGCACGCTTTGACAATATATGCGGCCTCCCCTTGAAATAGCTAAGATCTTGGTTTCTGTAAAAACAGATGTTTCTGTATGCGGTATTTCCTTTTGACGACAAGTAGAATTTCCAATTGAACTCATAATACTGCCCTTTAGAGTGTAATGACCTATGGCGCCTTGAGTCGGCAGTCGGTCCGAAAGGGTTTGAAAGATTGTAAGGTTTTAACCAACGACCCTTTTCTCAGGTAAAGCTGAAGTATAACAAAAGTTCAGCATGTCTATCCCTTTTACAGTAACATAACAAAAACATATCTATATACTTAAACTAACACATATAATATTGAAGTCCTCAATTTAACTGTAGCATTGATACCTTTGATTACCTGAAACAAGATACAATTATTATTATTATAATTGCCGTCAGAAGTAATTGTAATTAAATTTTTAGACATTTCCTGCTTCAAGCTTTGTCTTCGATTTATTATTTTTTTCAAAATATATCTTTTATTTATATTATTCATCTGAATAATATAAATAACATATGTTAGATTTCTATCCTTAGTTTTTCCCAATTTTAGCGAGTGTGTGTGTGTGGTTGTGTGTGTCTGTTAACTCTCTAGTGAACAATTTTAGTATTTTTTTTTCTTTTCCTAACAAAACTCTGCAAATAGCCATCAAACTGAGAAAGAAGTTGTCTTCAAATGCAAGAAGATGAGCTGTTCGAAATATTTCGATACTAAATCTGTGATGTAGAAAGGAGAATTCCTTGTGATGCAATTGGAACGCGAATGCATGTGAGGGTCAGTCTAAAAGTTGGCAATCCTCTTTTGCCGCAAACGCTGACGTAGAGTGGAACCTGAGCCTGAAGATGAAGGCCGTTCCATTCCCTAAAGAAAACTTTTCTTAATAATAA
Source organism: Metallyticus violacea (assembly GCA_030762175.1). Taxonomy (NCBI): domain Eukaryota; kingdom Metazoa; phylum Arthropoda; class Insecta; order Mantodea; family Metallyticidae; genus Metallyticus; species Metallyticus violacea. Next base: position 48,799,317 of record CM060833.1, on the reverse strand, counting down.
TAATAATAATAATAATAATAATAATAATAATAATAATAATAATAATAATAAATCATTTAGCGATTATAGGGGTAGCTACTTTCGAAAAAAAATAATATACATGTAAAGAATTATTTTGTTGTTTTGAGAATTTTAAAAACTGCTAAAGTCAGCAGTCAAATGTTTACTCCATCCTTCCTACAGTCTATATCTGACCTCGTGTAACTCCTCATATATACCCTAAAATAAAAAATATGAAATAAAAAATCGTGGTGGTAACTGCATCTCTTAATGTGCAAATTAAATTCAACGATTCGAATCGCCTGCATGAATGTATTTGCTACTTATCTAAAAAAGCATGGCATTCAGAACTTACAAAATGGTTTAAACTGATAAACCATTGTACAGAATGTAATGTAGAATGCTTTATAAGATGCGAATACTGAGGATAGAGTAGGATGATAAAAATAAGCGTTGGATCCAATTGGTTGGTTGCTAAACAGTTCTTTGTTCTCATCGTATTGGAAATGTAATCTGAAGATGCAATGATCGGATCGCGTTTCTCTATATTTTATTGGAAATTCTTAATCATATATTTGATTTTGTTATTTTCCTCCATATCAACATCGTTTAAACTATCCCATTCTCTTCGTATATTATTTGACCAAGCGATTTTTTTCGTGTATTTCGTTAGTTTTACCTTGTACGACTCAAGTGGAAATCAATGCCTTCAATTTATATTTTCTTTTTATATAAGTTGTGGTTGTATTATATTTGAAAAAACAATTAATTTAGCGCTCTATTACAAAGTTTCTTCTCAGTGCTTGGCAATAACATTCTCTTAAGTCAACGGGTGACAGCACTGCATTGATTTAGAAAATTGCTAACATTGACACAGGTACAGCGATCTGTGACAAGAGATTCTGAATGCGGAAAGTAAAAGTAAAACGCTTATTCGCATTTTTCAAAGACTGAAGAATGTTTACGGGAATGTCAATGTAGTTAGATGCTGGTGTGTTTCTTTATGGAAGCTGAAGGGCAAATCCCATTGGCTAGTGAAAAGGGAGCGACCATCCGGTCACTGCAGACTGCACGCTTATACGCCACGAGTGGCGGAGGTCGTTAAGGCACTGACTTGTGAGCGGGAGGTCTGGGATTCGAATCCCTCCAGGACCGTCCTCCCTGACTGGATTTTTTTTCAGGTTTTCCTCAGTCTTCATAAATGGCAAATGCCAGGGAGGTACCTAAACTTAGGCCTGGAACGCTTCCTTCTTTAAACAAAAATATATAATTTCATTTCATGTATCATTAAGTGTCCACCGCCTGTGGTGCCTCAGTAGTAAAAACTGGCGTTATACATTACTCAAAAAACAAAAAAATACTTCACCCAACGTGCAACGAGTCGATAAGATTATTATTGCTGAGCGCCGAGTAACAACAGAAGAACTGTATGAAGGTAGGTCAGGAACAGCCTGAAGGATATAGATAGGCAGCTTACAAACGCGCAATGTGAAGAGAACATCCGTTAGAAGTGCAAATGGAGTTAAAATCTGGATGGGGGTTGAGCAGTATGTTTAAACAGGGGCCAGATTCATTAAACAGACTCATTAGGCTTGGAGCATGGCGGCATATCAGAATCTTAGGTGAAAATGGACTGAGAATTTGCCCTTTATGGAAGAGGAAGAATCATAATCGCACATCCTAGCGAACTGTAGCAGCAAAGAGGTGGTGAGAAAAAAATACCTACCTGTCGCCTTCCTTTACCGACTCTTATCACAGGGCAAGGGGCATGCTGGGCTCTGCTGGCAGGCAACGATGAGGAGCAGGTACGCAAATTCATGACGAAGAAGAGATAGCTCAGGTCTGAAAATGCTGAAAAACGGAATGAGGGATGGGGGAACTAAACTGAATTAAATATGTATGTATAGATGTTATATTCACTTATTCTGTGATAAAGGGGAAGGGGTTCAATGTTCTAGATATTTACATTAAGCTATTATTATTATTATTATTATTATTATTATCATCATCATCATCATCATCATCATCATCATTTTTTTTATTCGTTTTATTTACGGACGCTCTTTAACATCTCAGGTCATCAGCGTCTCATTCAATTCCGGGCGTAAAACGGCCGACAAATTTTGCTCAGAGGCTTCTTCTTCTAACTGATGCTTATAATCTATTCATGAATGGGTAACTATGCATTCTATTTTTCCACTGGTGCGTTATGAACAAGGCCACCTCCGCTATTGCGCGTCTAGTTCTATCTACTTCTTTAACAAATAATAACAATAATGACTCCCCGCAATTGTACATTGTCACAACAGACAAATGTTGATGGTTCCTTTATATCACTTTTCGTGTTTACTAAAATTGTATTTTTATCTGAATTATTTCTTAAAAATAATCTACCTAACCTTTTGCAACCAGCAGAGGATAACTATTAATTAAAGTTATCTTTCTTATGGTAGCCACTTTTGCTTTGTTTAAAACAAGTCCTTGATTAACTATGAGTGCTTCCTTATACATATGGAAATACTTGTTTTCAAGCGAGTTTTTCCTGCAATTCTTATCTTTGTTGAATAAATGGGGTAAGATATGTTTCTCAAAAGGATCACATAGTGTGATTTCACCATAACTGTGTGCGCTATTCCAAGCAGACATTCTTTGAGCTGCTTCAGCTGTCGCCATATGCATCTCATTTTCATTTTCTTTAGAAGTCTGAGCTCTACCTTTATTTTACTCTATCTATAGGTTAAATATCAGAGTTCCACATCTTCGTTTTAGATATATAGTATACTTTGCTGTTTCATTTAATACTATTCCTCCATCCAGATAAGCAAGCATCCAATTGCCTAGACGACACCTTTTTCCTCTCCATTTTTAAGATGCAGTGCTTCTCGACCAGTGTTGCCAACCCCTTTCCTGTGAAAATCCATAGATGAGTTCTGACAGATCTGTATGTCGTATATAAAAATTGGTAGATTTTGGGTGAAAATGTCGTGAAAATGTTTTAACTATGGTTTGAAGAGTCGAGGTAGTAATGGAAGATCAGGCATATAAAAATATGGTTAACATTATATCAATACTGTTGGCAGGTAGATATGAACAACAATAGTAACGTGTAATACTACAAGTAAATTAACTGTGGTATTTACAATCAGCATTGACTGTCTTTGTTAATTCAGTTCTATTTCATGTTCTTACGGTATGCTCTTGAAAAAAAATTAAGCGCATAGTTTTAATAATGAAAATATAAAAAGCCAAGGAAGTAAAAATACATTCCACACGTTCCATCCAACAAACACAAATCACAAACTAACAACTGAAATTGAGAGCGATGATGATGATCGGAAGACCGGCCCGTACACGTAAAAATCAATTTTAAATTGCTCCAATTTGAGCGCAACAATGGAGACTGGCTCCGTTTTAATTCATCCAGAGCCGACTCAGGCAGAAAAAGACAATGCACAATTTATGATTTATTGTGTATTTAAATATGCAATCTTAGGTGAGTAGTTGTCATGGATGACAAATATGACAACTTATGTTATTTATGTCAGGTAGTCCGCAAAATACTAAAATTAAATAGTAAAAACATATAACAGATTTATCATAATATGTTAAAATATACTGTCAAAAATCCATACATTCAGTTGTAAAATCCGTATATCCGTAATGACCACAAAAACGGAAAAGTTGGCAATGCTGTTCACGATTATGTTTGTAGAAGACGTAAAAGTATTGCTAACGTTAAGTCACTAACTATTGAGTGAAATATCTCCAAAAAGTCTCTGAACAAAATTTTGTGAATGAGATCTGAAAGAGAGAACGTTTAAACACTAAATGGTTGAAAAAGAACAACATATGTAACTAAAATAATAAACGGCCTTCGTCCTCAGGCTCGCATTCCTCTTCTGCCGCAGTTGCTGATGTAGAGAGAGAAGGATTCCTTGGGTTGGTTTTTTTATTGTTATTTACGGACGCTCTTTAACACCTCAGGTCATCAGCGTCCCATTCAAATCAGCGCGTGAAATTGCTGACAAATTTTGCTCAGAGGCCTCTTCTTTCAGGCTTGAGGTTCTTTTTCGTGCCGTAAATGTACGACACGGGACCCACGGCTTTATTTCCCTTCCGAAGGAAGTCATACTTAGCCGACAAAATTGATCGATCATGGCAGGGATCGAACCAGCCAATTTGGGTTTGGAAGGTGTATGGTTAACACTGCACCACCAGAACCGACTATTTGAGTGCAATTGGAACGCGAATGCATACTAGGGTCAGTCTAAAAGTTTTGAGAATTTTAAAAACTGCGATCCCACCATTGCATCTTCTTAAAGCTTTCTACATTACATTCTATATAATGGTTTATCAGTTTAAAGCATTTTGTAACTTCTGAACGCCATGCTTTTTAGATAGGGGGCAAATACATTCATCAGGTGATTCGAATCGTTGACCATGATTTTTTTTTATTTTGTGGTAAAAAAATACATTTTCATGAGGCCAGACATAGACTGTAGGGAGGATGGGGCAAACATTTGACTCCTGACTCTTGCTGAAATTATGTTGTTTTCAGTACAGTGTGGACAGAGGTATTGTCGTGGTGCAACAGGATTCCACGCAGACCAGTCTAGTACGCTTCGTTCTCAGTACATTCAAGACTTGGTGCAGGCATTTTGCTGAAAAATTTTGTCCCTCAAGGAACTATCATAATGTGACAACTAGCTGAGGAAAAACAACAGATCATCTTCTTGTCAACACTTCTCGCTCCGCTCTTTTTGTTGCTGAGAAGACTCACCTCCTGAATAATATAAATAATATATTATAGGTTTCTATTGTTGCTCTTTTCACGTGCTGAACGCTTTTAGCGAATTCCAAAGGAATGAAGCTATTGCATCCGTATCCGTAAAACATCTATATTTTAGCTAATTTAATTTTTTAGAGAATTCTGAAGGAATGTAAGCTATTGCAGTTGTAGCAAAGAAACGATTTTTTTACTAATCTATCCAAATCTGTACCGTTCGTACGTACTAGGCACCAAAAAAGACAAAAAAGAATTAAAAAATATGTCATTCCCCCCCCCTCTCTCTCTCTCTCTCTCTCTCTCTCTATATATATATATATATATATATAAACTAGGTATGCAGAAAAAGGATAAAACACTTAGAAAGCCATAGATTTAGTATGGAAATATTTCGAACACTGGTGTTCTTCAAAGGCAAGAAGGCGAGCTGTTCGAAAATTTGGATTCTAAATTATGCCATTGAACTAGAATAATAAAAATAGCTTCTGAAAATCAGGGAAATCGGACTATTAGCAGGAGGGTTACCCACAATTTAAAAATCCATCAAGCGCCATTAATATTTTTTTTTTTTTTTTTTTTGTAACGAAACTCCTTATATCGCATCCGTTTTGTTGTAAGTTTCCACTTTTGGAAAAAAAAAATCCAACAAGCAAGATTGCATTATAGTAATCTCTTGAAAAAATAACTTAATTACCTGGTTACATCACACATTTACTTTCGGACTTTTCCTTCCTTTTCACAAAATACCAATATCCGAACATTGTGTATATAATGCGTTCCAGATTATAGAAAAGTGGACTCGCCCGAGAAAACAATTTCTTGTACCATAATTTTTTCTGACTAAACAAACACATGGTTATGCTATAGAAAGGATAGCCTCTGGCGCAGAGTACAGAAAATTGTTGAATTGACAATTGCAAGGCAGAATAACTAACTTGCCATCTCTAATAGTTTTTCATTCGTTAATGAGAAAGCATCGGAATCCTTAAGCACTTAGCACCAAGTTAGATATACACAACCTACTAGGTTTCGAACCCGACAGGACCGATGGATTTTTTCGGACGTAAAAATTTTATGCTTCCTTCGGAAGGGAAGTAAAGCCGTGGGTCCCGTGTCGTACATTTACTGCACGATAAGAACCTGAAGCCTGAAAGAAGAGGTCCCTGAGCAAAATTTGTCGGCCGTTTCACGCCCTGAATTGAATGGGGCGCTGTTGACCTGAGATGTTAAAGAGCGTCTGTAAATAAACAAATCAAAAAAAAACTACTAGGTCACTACAAACAAAGCAAAAACACAAGCTATGAGCCACCGCCGGTAAGTAAACAAACACTGATCAGTGAAAAGCGATCTATTATACTCCTTCCACCTGTTGCCTAGATGCAGTACCAACACAACTTCATTCTGCTCACTCTGGCTTTAGTGCTTAGAAATTCTGATATCTATTAATGAGTGAAATTCATCAGAGATTCTATGAACGTGTATTCTATTAGAAAGCCCCTCTACTGTTGAATTGAAGCGAACTACTGTTGTTGTTGCGAGCCACACAGCCCAAAAATTCCCCGATGAGCTCATGATTCATAGATTTTTTTAAATTTATTTTATTTACGGATGTTCTTTAACATCTCGGGTAACCAGCGTCTCACTCAATTCAGGGCGTGAAATGGCGGATAATTTTATCCAAGGGTCCTTCTTTCAGGCTTGAGGTTCTTTTATCTGTCTTTTAAATGTTCATGAACCCATAACTTTACTTCCCTTCTGAAGTAATTATGAATACCATTAGACCACTAGGGCCACCCACTGTGTATAAGCTCCTCCAAAAACAATGTTATATCCGGCTGGTTAGAAATCCAATACATGTTATCTAGATATTCGAAAAATAGAAACTTTAATCTGGATTTTGTATTTATAAATCGCGGTTCTAACATTCCTGATTTACAAACTTCTAAGCTGAGACGATTTTTAGGTAGAGGCATCCAATATGCAACGAAATGAATTATGATGCTTTGACACATCAATATAAATGTTATGATAGTATTTTATATTAATAAGTTAATACGCCAATATTTCATCAGATAATGACGAATACGTTCTGTGCCTTACATTCCTTTTTAATGTTGATATTTCGTGCGCTGAAAGATTTGTGACTGGAAACAAACAGGCAAAACATAGCAATCGTATTGATTTAAGGGTAAATTCGTGATTTGAGAAGTAGTTCGTTTCTGCTCCCTGTAACTTTTGTTGTCTAAGTGAGAAATTAAAGGCTATATGCAACTTGTAGATATTATAGTTTTTATTTATAACAATAGTACTATGTCTTCAAATTTAGCGTATTGCAAAAAATCATGAATAATAATTAGCCTCTACTAATTTTTGAACATATATGCAACATGCTATGCATTATTGTTGTTGTTGTTGTTGTTGTTATTATTATTATTATTATCATCATAATCATTATCTTACTAATCATCTTAATGTTACCTTCACGTATACATAGGATGAGCAAGTATCATGTGCTCAATGTAAAAACCGCACAAGAGGAAGATGATTTAGGACCATCTTTAAATATGAAACCTTCTAAGTAGTGCTCAGTACACTATTCTAACAACTTACATGAAATGTTAACTGCATTGTAAACACGATTTCATCTCCCTAAACTCCCAAATATACTGCTCTTAGGCATTTAGTGCCACATTCAATGCCAAATAGTAGTGATTGAGTACAAAAAGTGCATTGGTCATCGAGGGAAAACAGACTGGCCTTCTCATTCCTGTGCTTTATCACTCTGTAACTATTATATTTGGTTGTTAGCAGAATAATTAGTACTAACGTTGGAATATTGATGGTCTGATGTTTAGAAACTTCGAAAAAGCTAACGAGGAAAAACAATTTAAGGCAAATGTGAATCTAAAGTTGTTGCTGACATTTCGACCCTTTATTTTCATTTGTAATAATAAAAGTGTTGATATAATATTCATTAAAGTAGATTATGATCTATTCTACCTGATAATCTAGTTTAAAAGCCACTCAAGTAAAAGTAAATATCCTTAGTCAAATTATATTAAGATAAGTTACCCACATAATGCTATCTTGTCACTAAATTGCTATAGATTAGTAATCAATTATGACAAAAATAATTTTAATATTTTCTTTAGATAGCAGCATTATAGCATACTGAATATCAAATACAACTCCATTAGGAAAAATATGCATACTGAAATTATTAGAAATGGTTGAACCAATTAATGCAATCTCTTTTCTAACACAGACAATTATTTTTTTCGTAACTAATAGCAGGCAATTAGGTGGACAATATCTAAATGTGTTTGGAGTTTATTTTTAAAATGCTAAATTTTAGCTCAATATTAATCTCAAAGTTAAACGTCAGATAGAATAGGTAAATATGTTTCTAATTTTGTCTTTAAGGAAACTCTTTTCCGCACATTATATATATAAAGATTTTAGGGATATTATTGTACAAATAATCAATACACCATATACGTGTCGTGAATTAAAATAAATATTTAGTATTACCGAGTAGTCTTTTAACATTATATACTTGTTTCTCTAACATTTTCAATTTTTATGCTCATCGGCTAATTTCTCTCCATAATAGGAGCCTCAGGAATCAGGGAAATGTATACTTTTATATAGTTATTCTGTTTTCTAATTAGAGAAGTTTGGAACAGGGTCCTCCCAGTCTCGTGAGGATAATTGGGGAGCTGACTGATAGAAAGGTGGCGTTCTTCAATTTAGAAAGAAAGATGTCATAGGCGACCGACAGGGTGTAGGCGCTGATCACATACCCCTCCCCCCCTTCAATATTGCCTTCTATCAAAGGAGACGGAGGTAGAGGAAACAGAAGTCGCTGCGGCAGGTCATGGCCCGACCTCGGGTTGTAGTGCAAGAGCAGAATATAGTTTTTCTTTTGAAGTGCAATAGCAGAATATAGTTTTTCTTAGATGAGTGCACAAAATAAAATAGTTTCTTACCTCGATATTGTAACAGCCTTTCATTGGCTACTCATAATAGGAAATGATGCCGCACTTCCATTATCTCATATTATCATGTCATGTGAATACAAACTTCTGTAGCTACAGCAACCTGATATCGTTTTTTTTTTTTTTTTTTTTTTTTTTTTAGTTTTTTGGCGCTAAAGGTATACGTGTTATTTGTCTTAGTCACCTATTAGTCACCTATTAGTAAAAAAAACTGTTTGCGCAGCAGATTCCTTTTATAATTACTTATTTTCTTTCTCAGTTATAGTTCCTGCAGCAGAAGATTTGGAGAAAGCCAAAGAGATAGACAATAGAGTATCCACTCTCGATGAAGCACTTATGAAAACTGGTGAGTATAATAGGTGCACATAAATTGATAATTAATGGTGACTATACTCATTGTTATTTATTTAAAATTCAATTTTATTTCCAGTAAAAATTATTATGAGTAATTTTAATTATGTATCGTCATAAACTGTGGTACTGCATTAAAATGAACTTACTTCTTAGGATTATAATCTTAAAGACGTTCCATTTGTAAGAGCAATTTATATACTAAACTAATTGTTAACTGAGCCAATGTTACAACTGCCTTTGGCACTGTATCAGTTTTTGTTTAATTTAAGACCTTAAGTTATAGTTTCCATTAGAGAAGTTGTTCCACTGAACGTCAATACTCCATACTACTGTCAATTGCAAAAATATATGCATGTTAAACTTAATATATTTGTTTAATAACATTCTAATTGGATAAAAATAAATTGAAATTTTATAAATTTTAGTCTTAATATTACTCTATTAATACATTTTTATTTTAGATAGGTACGTAATAGTAAATGTATCTATCTATATAGTAGATGTTGAAGGAAACAAGTTTGTTTATACTTTCATTTGCTATCTTTATCACCTTTAATACATTTAAAAATAATGGAAAGGAGATGTCACTTAAATAAGCTTGATTATTTTAGTTATATTTGTGGTAATTTTCTTATTAAAAAGCAAACACACAATACAAAAGAATCAGCTTATCACTAGGTTGTAAAAATGGAATAAGGAGTGGGCTATTGTATGCTAAGACAATTTGTGAAAGCATTGGTAAAAGAGGGAGATTGTTCAAATATCTTACTGTCAAATTTTCTGTTCTTTGGGATGTAAAAATATAAGAATAACATGGGGTAGATACATCAGAGTACTGTTGAAAACAGGACATTTGAAAATATAATGACTGCAATAGAAAAAAATTAAATCTTGAGATGTAACTAAAAATTCATTGAACATTTTCTATGAAACAATAAATATCCTGAAAATTGTGAACAAAGTGCTAGAGTTACTCAGTTTTGGGATGTTACACGAGTCTCAATTTACAATTTATGCTATTACATTTGAGTATATTTTCTGAAAATCTGGAAGCAATGAAGAACAAGGACATATAATAACTGCGGATTACTATTGGATGCTCTGTAGAGATTCTATAAAATGACAGAGAGAAGAGTATTTCAGAACAAGATTATTTGAAGTGTTGAATGTACTATGTTAAATGTGAAATTATGTAATAAAACTCTTAATTTAAGTTTTAACTCTTATGAAATTCCTGAGCTTATTACATTTCTCCAAGAAAAATGTTAAAGTTTCATTCTTGGTTTGTATAAAATTCTGATGTGACAGAGAAAACCGAAGTTGATTTTTAAATTCGTGGTAACAAATAGTCAAAATCACATTTCAAAAAGTTTCATTTTGCAGACCTGTGCTATTACTTTTAGTCAACTTTAGTTTCAAAACATGGGAAGTGTACAATGATTTCTGTAGAGATAGACTTCATCCTGCAGATTCCAGACTTGATCACCTATAAGTTTACTACCATGAATACAAGAAGAATTATATTTTTAATAGGTATATTACTGTGCAATTTTCATTAAATTGTCTCTCTCTTTCTAACTGTATGCTCAAGCACTAAAGAGTATTAATTCTGTTTATTCTAGAAGCATGTGATTGTTATTAAGATGTAGCAGTAGCAGCAGGAAAATTGCTCACCGGGTTTATGCTGCCGCGAGCTACCGCTGCCGTAGGTTGCTTTCTTCTGTGAAATTTCAGCACTCCTCATATTGCATCTTTGTATAGGGCCAACCCGAGAAATAGTGAAAGATTTCGTCTGAAAGTTAACTGTAGCATCCTTTCTACGTTTCCTCAACTGCAGTTGTAATTGTTATTATTACAGAATGTCCCCACAACAGTCAGCTCTCTGAAGCTTACCTTTGACTACATACTGGTACTGTTTGGTTGTTTCTGTGTTCCAACTAGAATACCAATACAGGTAGTCATTTTATTTCTGTCCTGAGAGCGTGATTTGATGTCCTGCATTACGCTAATATTAGCTGCAAGTGCGGTCCATACCGTACCGTATAATGACAGATCAACATTTATCCCTGCATGTATAGTAGTCTAACTCATTATATTCGATTATAAACACAGCGTAATAAGTTTTTTTGATATACTTGTGTTTTTGTGTTCTTATTTAATTCGTACACCCTGAGAATATTAATTTTGATTTATGGAACCAAGGTTATTATTGTTTAATCATATTATTGTGCAGCTACTGGCGAAATTCTGTGGTTTAACATGCAATACTGACTTAAAGCAAGCTCAGTCATTTCTTGTGGTGAGATAAAACAGTTTAAATTACGAAATCTGTGAAGTATTTCACTGGTAAGTAACAAATAATTTGCACACTAATCATCTTTTATGCAGAATATGAAAACTTAAATTTTGGGTTTCTCAGTCCGATTATCCACAACTTGAAAGTGTAACAAGAATTTCTGACACGAAACGGAAACTTCTGTTACATGTTTACGAACAGCAACTTACCACCACGGGTGCCCAAGGTCGTTAAGGCACGGACTCGTGAGCGGGAGGTCTGGTGTTCGAATCCCGTCAGGACCATCCTCCCTAACTGAGAATTTTTCCAGGTTTTCCTCAGTCCTTATAAATGACAAATCCCGGATAGGTATCCTAAACTTAGGCCTGGAACGTTCCCTTCCTTAAAAAATCCTTTCCCAATATATCATTTCATGTCATATATCATCAGTGTCCACTGCTTGTGGTGCATCAGTAGTAAAAATGGCTTTAAACACAGTTAAAAATAGCAAATTCTAGCTAAATAGTTTCATAGACATTTTTTATTCCTTCAGGGTCCCATGGCGCCAACAAAACGCTAGCACAAAGTCCCAAATTCAAGCTTTAGTCAAGAGTGGAAAATCTGTATGTGATATTGCTAAGTTCCTGAAAATATCACCAGTAACAGATATAAAATGGAAGAATCTCATACATGGTTCAGTTAATGACGTCAAACGATCAGGTCGATCAAGCATGTTGTCACCTCAAATAAAAGAAAAATAATACAATGAGCGAAGGACAAGATTGGATGTAGGAACTCGCACTGTAGTCAAAAGGCCAAATTTTTCGGAATGTTGTCGTTCTACAAACAAAACCAGATCACACACGATTATCAGTAAGCAATGTGCAGTCAGGAATGGGGGAGAGCTTGTGCAAAGAGAGTGAAATCTGTATTAAGTCAAAAGAATATCTCTGATTGGATTAAATTTTGCGAGAGAATGTTAGGACAGGGATACATGGAAGATGCGCCACAACGCAGCCTCATAAGGGTTCATATCCTTTACACAGATGAGTCACCTGTGCAGCTTCATCCCACTCCGAATCTTCAGAATGCGGATCCATCATCCATATCTCCTGTTCAAGTCCTGAAGTTCGACACAAAGATTGCGGTAGCTGAAGGCACACACACATCTCCCGTTACGGAAAGTCCGAGTAGTTGATGAGAAGAAAACCGTAAATGGTGAATATTATTGCATACAAATTCCTCCACATATTGCAAATTTTTACTGGACAAAGCCAAATCTTTACTGTTCTGATACAAAATGAAGCTAAACACACTCTTGATGAAATAAGAAAAGCGGCATCTGAGTATAGGAACACTGGACAGAAAATTCACCAGACCTAAACCCAATAGAGTATTTATGGAGTAGATTACAAGATTATTGTTCCGAATTCTTGAGACCATCAAATCGTAAAAGGCTGGTAGCTCAAATGAGTAAGGAGCAGGTTCCAGGACTCAGGATGAAATATTCAAACTCGCTAAACATAATTTAATGTTATTTTATGTCAATTTTGCTAAATATTCAAAATTCTACCCCTATCAGAAAAGTTTGTTACACTCTGTATCATCTTTTGGAAAGAAGCAGCATTGTGGTAATAATAACAGTTGTTAATAAACCATATTTTGGAAAGATGTTATAATATTTTATTTTAAAACGCCATCTCACTCGAACTAAAAGCTCGTACAACTGAAAATTTATTTTTCTTTACGTGAATAATTTGTTACTTATACAGAAAACATTCCCTCTCGTGTTACACAATGACTAAGTAGTTTACAAAAATCAACTTATATTGATGTTGAATAAATTCATGTGCCAGAATTATTGAACTGAGCAGCTAAATATGCATCTCTGTGGTGTATTTTAAAGAGGAATAAAGTGCAAAACTTTTTCCACATGTCCCTTTTCTTATTGAAAAAGTTTATTAATCTAGAGACATCAAACGAACTTTGGGAAACCCGCTTTCCTTTCATGGATGTGAAACTACAAACATTGCGTTTTTTATGTGCAGAGTTTTGCACAATACAGATGCTAGGATGTAATGGCTTAGAGTATAATCTTAATTTCATCTAGCTGTATTTTTCTTGTGTCACACATAGTTACTACGTCACCTTATTATCACGAATGTGTGGTAATGTAATTACGAAAATTTGGACCTTGTTCTTGTTAGTACGGAGATTATATACAGTACACATACCGTAAAGGCTCCAGAAATTTCTGAAAAAAATGAAATAAGTGCGCAGAGGTATCGCGCGAAGCCCAAAAACACTTAAAAAATTGGTACTCAATGTGAATCTAAATTAACTAATAAAACAATATACGAATTACTTATTATTCACTGAGAAGAGCTCACTAACAGAATCGTATTCTATCAATTTTCTAAAGTTCTACAATGAAATAATTCCACAGGAAATTTAACGCCCGTTTTTTATTGCTGAGGCACACAGGCAATGGGCACGGGTGATACACAAGATGAAATGATCAGTTGGGAAAGGGATTTTATTTTAAGGGAGAATGATCCTGGCTCCTGCTCATAAGTTCTTGCCTTAATAAACCCGGCCACCTGTGTCGTGTAATCGTTGATGAGAGTCGAAGAACCCGAAAACAGCTGAACTGCATACATCAAGCTACACTGCGATATTAAATATGGAGGGAGTAAGGCATAAGAATAGCATTTCACTAGTTAACCTTCGTATTAGAGCGGCCGAAAGATCATTTTAAAATGTTTTATGATTAGTAGTGGTATTAGAAATAACTTCACGGATAGTTTGATGTGTGAATGTTGTAATGGAACCTCAAGAAAGAGGTTAAAATCACTAACGCCATCATCGACTTAGAAAGTTATTGACTTAAGGTCTGTTCCGGGTGTTGACGGACCATATAAAACATTTGAATTTAGGCACCTTAGCACCTGCAGACTGCAGAAGATTAGGCTGTCAGCCCATTGTTTCAGTTGTCATCTAGTGCCCTGCTAAGCTATTACTTGAAAGGTAATTTATGCCATGAATCCCAGAGTGTATAGTGAGATTGAGTTAGGCAGAACACAATTGCGAACTGAGAATTGCCAGTCCTCAAGGTCGTAGAATGCAGGTAGTAGCTTGTAGTTAGTTTCAAGAAGGTTGTGCCAGCTAATGGGTGTGCGTTCGTGTGTTAATCGGTGTTTTGTTCTTCGTTATGGCACCACTTAAATACAGTCTTAAAGATCGGGGTTTTATTTACAATACATAAATGAAAACAATTCTTGCAGAGAAGTGTTAAGGCGATTTGCAAGTAAATATTCTACAATTGTGTTCCAGGTAGGAAACACAACTTGCTAAAAAGCTATGGAAGTTGGTGCTTCAATGGCAAAAAATGTTCCGAATTGCCCTGTTCTTAAGGAAGAAAAGTTAGATGATGTACAATACAGGTACTTAGGTGCTGGCAATGTATTGCCGCAAAGGAACATCATTTTCAACATCTTTATAATGCAGGTTAACGCTATCATTTGATGGTTTCAGTACAAATTTAAATACTAAAATAAAAATAGTAACTTTAAGCACGACGACCTTCTTTCCCCATTTCCGGTTTCGACAGGTGCCTATCTCTGGTAAAGAGCTGTGTTCAGCCGGCTCGTAACTAAAGTAACCTCACTTTATTTATTTGTGTTCTTATTTATTAATTTTAAACTGAATAATTTGGACATGTCGTAAAATAAAAAAAATGTTTAAATGTATTTTATAAACACAAACTCTTTTGGTATCGAAGAACTATTAGTGTAGTCGCTTGCAGTAATGAAACTACATTACTATAACGTAAAACTTGTAGGCGGGAAGATTAGGATGCCAACAGTATGAAATGTCCTGAGTTCGGAACGTTTTTCTCTCAAATGTTTTAGAATTTAATCAGTCTTACAGCTGAAAATTTGAAGCAATTTAAAAAGTTTAAATACATTTTCTAAAGGTAAAAATAAAAAAAGAAAAATTTGTCCTTGTAAGAAGTATAGCAATTAATTAAAACGTCTGCCTCAATTTTCCATCTAATTTATAATGCAATATTCCAAAGATAATGCTTTTTTAAATTTTATAAGATTAGTCTGAATGAAAAACATTCAACAGCAGTGTTTCCAACCTCAACTACGGAATGCATAAACACTTCACCTGTTCCGCCTAACTCCGAAGTATCAATGACGTTTGTATGTAACGATTTTCTATGGCACTGCTTTCGTTCATAGATACGAATATATGATTTCCAAGTATTTTTCCCCATATCTTGGTAATATTCTTGTCGTGCTGTTATGATAGTTCTTCTTCGCCTGTGATAGGACGTTCGAAATGCAGTTTTAAAGAGCTCTTAAACTTACCATTGCTCAGTGTCCAAAAAGAATGTTTACAGAAGCTAGAGCTTTAAAAATTTGATGGTTTGTTGTCTTTCACAAATATCTTTGTGTTGGTAAAAATTCTATAGATCTCTTATTTACGAGTTGCATTGCCTTATATGTCTATCACGACCGTGCATATCTATGACTCATCTTTCGGCTGACATCTTTGTTTTGCTCATCTTACAAAATAATATTCACCATCAGTAGAAAGTAACTGAATTCAGAAAAGGCCTGTTCCAAATGGTCCAATTTAGAATGCTTTATTTTAAGCATGACTGAATGAAATAAAGAAGACCAGATCTTCCTCTTTGAAGATTTACTAATCTACTTTACTAATTAAAATGTACATCATTGGAACTTAGTAATGAATTAAAAATTAACTAGGGGAAGGAATTATTTATACATAACTTATTTTAAGGACCGATCAGATATAGCTTGGCTTTGACTGGGGGCTTGGAAAAAAAAAACACACGCACGCACACGCACACGCACGCGCACACACACACACTGAAACAGGCGATAGAGTTTGTCCTCTTTGTAGATACCTGGGAAATTTACAACCTCTACTGGCACATTATCCAAACACAGAACAATGGGGGATGAACCTAGCTGCAAAGTTTACATGCTCGAATAGGGGCAGGTTAGCATGCTGAGACTTGGTTGAGCAGGAAGAAAATTGGTCAAAGCTGGGTGAGTTTTTATGTTAATTGCGCCTAATAAGAAGCTTTTAATAATAATAATAATAATAATAATAATAATAATAATAATAATGATAATAATAACAATAATAATAATGATAATAAATTTGATACGTGAAAAAATTAATCCTACAGGACATGAATGCGAAAAAATTACAAAAAACATAAAACTCGCAAAAAATGACCTAAAACTTAGAAAATAAAAGATGAAATGAAAAAATCTCAAAATTAAATTCCCATTTTTATAACACGATCTCGTATTCAGAATTTTAGTAATAAGTGCGCTGTGTACTACATAAACAAAAAAAAAGATGACATGTCATCAAAATACCGTCTATGGTGATAACCATTAATCTATTTAAGTGAATACAAATCACATCTTTTTATGCATATCTTGTTTTCTTTTACTTAAATTTCTCATGGCGGTTTGGAACTCGGGCACAACTGCAATTAGTAATATTGCATAAATGTGTTTCTAAATATTGGCAACCTGGAACCTTATGAAGCAGGAAGACAATTGATAATTACTTATCTAATCATTGTACTTACATACCATGGCCTCTTTCAGCGCGTGTAAATTACATTTTTAAACAGGTATTTTATATAATGTATAACGAAAATGTAATGATAATGAATATTTCATTTGAATTTTACCCCACCAAAACAAGTTTTAAGCACATTGACGCTGCAATTTTGGTAACATTATCTAGAAATTAAATAACGTTTTTTTCACGCTGCTCCTAGTGAGAAATGGGCGAAGTACTTCTTTGAAATAAAGAACGTTTCGGAATAACTGGAATACATTTAATTAAAATTATATGCTAATTTATTCATATATAATTAAGAGTTGTCAAAAATAGTGTATGATACTTGATCTTGTTTCGCAATCAACCTGCTCACAAAATGACAAATAACTATTTTACTTACTTCCCATCGTCAATATTAATCCATACTGTGAAAGTAAAACCCATTTACTTCCCTAAAAGTGCATCATAAAAGGATACTTACCATAGTGAGAATGAAAAAAAAATGCATTACCATGCGTAACAGGTTTTATAAGACTTAATACTTCTTAGGCTTTCAAGACCAATGTTACAATTAAAACCTTCCGGGCTGTTTTGCCGTGGTCCATGGCTTAATTTGCTACCATAGCTTTCACCAACTACTGCGGTTGGCAATATCAGTGAACGATGAATAACAAACACCTGACTGCTAAAAGACGACAGTATTTATCCGTCTTTGTCTGATTTTTAAAAGGTTTTATGAGTCTTCTTAAACGGCACTAAACGTACTCTGTATATAATTTCCATTGCTACTTTTGTATAATACAGTTAAAATAATACCCAAAAACGCGGGTTCGAACCCGGCCAAGACCGATGGATTTTTTCGGGCGTAAAAATCCTTAGTATGGCTTCCTTCGGAAGGGAAGTAAAGCCGTCTCGTGTCGTACATTTCCGCCACGAAAAAAACCTCAAGCCTGAAAGAAGAGGCCTTTGAGCAAAATTTGTCGGCCGTTTCACTCCCTGAGTTGAATGGGACGCTGATGACCTGAGATGTTAAAGAGCGTCCATAAATAAATCAATAAAAAAAAAGTTAAAATAATCGCAATGAAATAACATTTCTGAAGTTGCTGAAGATTTTTAATTAAATTTCTATATTCGCTTTTAGATATTGATATAAATATCCGCTTATTAAGTTAATTTGCCTGTCATCTTTATTTTTCAGTAACTCAGAATGGTTAACCTAAGTTTGTTATAGCTACAAAGATCTAGATGTGAGACAAATAACAAAATTTAGTTTTTTTTTCTTCTTTAAATATGTATTGAAATCCTCAGTCAATAATAAGGATATGATATTATAATGTTTGACAATTATAAAATAAATTTGGGAGCAAAGATAGAACAAACTTCACTCTTTATTCAGTCATGCCTGAAAACAAATCTCTTGGGGCCATCTAGGGAAGTGTTGTTGGAGTATCTTTTGCATATAGTAAGTATAAGATACGTAAGTTTTTTCAAACTAAACTAGCAAGGTTCAGTAATTTAACAGCATTATTAATGTTTGTTACATATTTCATAACTACCATGCTAGAGTAGTGCAAAGTCGGATTAGTTTGACCAACCTCACCAAGCCTTATTTTAAATTTTCCGAATACTGCAGAGTATTTACGAGATAAATACGAGCATGAAAAGAGTTTGTTACAAGAAAGTTATGAAAATTGGGCAGATATTGCATTTTCTCATAGGTTTTCTCATAATTTTGGGAGTCTTATACAATGCTTTCATTTGCAGGTTATGGACGTTTCCATCATTTGGTGTTCGTGACGGGAGGGCTGTGCTTGTTGGCTGTCATCGCCCAGACTTTGGGAATTGCGTATCTTCTACCATCGGCACAATGCGATCTCAAACTGAGTACAAGCGACAAGGGCATGCTTGGTGCCATATGTTTTATTGGTGAGGACACGCTTTTATTTGTGCTACATTTACACTCCGTTTAAACCTCTTCATTCCTCATCATACTGCCATGTGAGGACGGTCTGAAAAGCTCTCGACTATTTTAATAATTAAAATTGTAATAAATAGTGTAAGCTAAAGGAACATTATATAGAAAAAATAAAAGAATGTTCAAGTTAAAAACTCGTTCCTTCATTGTTAGGTGAAGAACTTCAGACTGCCCTAGTGTTACATGTTCTTCCTGTGTCTGGAAGTTCTCAAGACTAATTTAAAAACTCGCAGATTTCACAATACTTCTGCTTCTTTCTTTTTGTTTTTCTACGCAACTATTTATACATGTAATTCTTGACTGGTTTTAGGTATGATCGCCAGTTCACATTTATGGGGCCTTTTAGCTGATATAAATGGTCGACGAATTATTCTCGTCGTCACTCTATTTTTGGACGGAATAGTCTCCATAGTAGCCAGTTTGGCATATTCCTATTGGATGCTACTCCTCTGCAGGTTTTTAAATGGCTTCTTGTAAGTATATGCTTTTATTAATAAAGTGTTGTGATTTCTAAACATTACGCAATCAGTAGGAAACACTAAATTCGTCCACAGTTCAGCAACAGAACCGTTCGATAATAATTTTTTTTGTCATGTCTTTATTTACTTTTCTATCTGAACGAAATTTGTACTTCATCAAGTTTGTTACTGGTGATGCCCCTCTTCCTTCACTATCATGGCGACACTTCTGAGATGAAAAATATATGGAAGCAATACTCTTCAGCTAAGAAATAAATTAACCCTTCTCTTAATTTTTAATTAACTCTCAAAATGTTTCTTCAATTTGTACCTTCATGTTGCTGTACACTCGACAACACTATAAGTTGATAGGTTTGAAGTACTAGAAACATAATTCTTTTGACTCTTCGTGTTTATAACTAGGCATGGAAATTCTTAAGAATTTAACTTCAAGGTAGGTGTAATCAAACTACTTGGTCAATGCAAGCAAAGCAAGAATACATGAATATAGATGGTAACATGGTATCTTATTCTCGTCATGTGATAATGTGGAACACGGGACCCACGGCCTTACTTCCCTTCCGAAGGAAGTCATAATTAGCATTTTTACTCCCGAAAAAAAAATCATCGACCCTGGGAGGGATGCAGCCGCCACGGGTGGCCGAGGTCGTTAGGGCGCGGACTCGTGAGGTCTGGGGTTCGAATCTGACCAGGACCGTCCTCCGTGACTGAGGTTTATTCAGGGAAGTAGCCTAAATTTAAGCCTCCTTTAAAAAAAATCCTTTCCCAATTTATCATTTCATCTCGTGTATAATCAAAGTTCACCGCCTGTGATGCCTCAGTAGTAAAAACGGGCGTTTATTCAAAAAAATAAAACAACCAGGACCGACTGAAAGCACAATGTGACACTCATTTATGAGCGAGTGTTTGCGAACTATTGCCTTAAGGTGTAGGACGCGTTGATGAGTACTGGAGAAAATGTAAGCAGCACCCAATAAATAAAGAACGTGAAATGAGAGAGTGTGTCTGGAGACAGCGAAGAAAGTTACAAATATAGAGCATTATTTATTTTCTATTGTACTTCAATTTTTTAATGGTGTTTAACGCCCGTTTTTACTACTGTGGCACCGCAGGCGGTGAACACTGGTGATACATGGAATGGAATGATAAATTGGGAAAGGATTTTTTTTAAGGAAGGAAACGTTCCAGGCCTAAGTTCAAGGGTACCTCCCCGGCATTTGCCAGTTATGAGGACTGAGGAAAACCTGGAAAAAACCTCAGTCAGGGAGAACGGTCCTGGTGGGATTCGAACCCCAGACCTTCCGCTCACGAGTCCGCGCCTTAACGACCTCGGCCAGCCGTGGGGGTACTTTAATTTGTAATCTAGCCTTTAATGTTTTAATATTTTGCATTGCATAGCAATAAGTTCTTGACCCCAACGCGTACTTTCACTTGTGTAGTATTCTTGTTAAACGTGACAACATTGTTTATCGGGCTTTATCTAAAGCGAATGCGAGAACCGAATAGCCCGTCAAACTCATGTAAACTTGCCGAGTGGAAATACATTCAAGGAACAAGCTTTATGCTCCCTACTTCTATCGTCGTACTTTATGCAAGCCTGACAGTTACATTTGCTACATGCTTACAAAATAAAACATGTTTTCAGTACTGTCGGTGTCAGTGTCTATTTCCGGCACTATTATCGTAATGTGTTCATTCGTCACTGTCGTCATCCGTATCTTGTAAATGTATTATTTGTTCTAAAATTTCGTCACGTCCTATGCCGATCCTGGTGGTGTAGTGGTAACCATACTTGCCTCGTAGACCCAAGATCGCGGCTTCAATCACGATCAGGGTCCATGGATTTTTTCGAGGGTAAAAATCATAAATATGGTTTCCTTTGGAAGGCAAGTAAAGCCGTAGGTCCCGTATCTTAAATTTACGGCACGTAAAAGAACCTCAAGCTTGAAAATAGAAGCCCTTTGAGAAAAATTTATCGGCCGTCTCACGCCCGGAATTGAACGGAACGCTGATGACCTGAAATGTTAAATCAATATTACGTCCTATTTCTTTCTTAAAGTCTTCCTCTTGTAATTTTTCAGCGGGTCGAAATTAGGACTTCCAGTTTTTTCTGTGCCACGTTTTCTATTTCCTCGTTAACGAGTCTTTCCAGGTCTTACATTTTAAATTATTTTTATTTGCAACCCCCCTCCCCTTTATTTGAGACCACACACTCTCAATTGGATTGTAATCACTGATAAAGAGGCAACCGAATTATCTATCATGCCCCTTTCATTAACCAGTTGGTCAAGCTGTAAATTTCTGATTGCAAACGTTAATTTTTTGTTTCATTTGCCGAAAACCGAATGCTCTGTTTTGCAATGATTTAATCCATTCTAATTGATGTATTTAGAATTTTATTTATTGTGGCCGAATGATAAGAAACACTATCCATTATTACTATACTTCAATCTTCTAAATAATTTATGAAACAACTCAAAAACTATTCCTTTAATGTTGAAGCTATCATTTCTTCAAGGTAGTCAGACGTTGAATTAGAACGAAATACCTATTAATTGGTTTCTGGTACAAAATCTGTTTTCGCCGATCCTATATGGCAAATGATAAGTCCACTGCCCTTCCTCAAAGGTACCTTCAGTCCATTATTGTTAAAGGAGCTTTGCCAAATGGATTTTTGAATGTGGTTTTGATTAATCAAGTTTCATCTAAATATAAGATTGGTCTTGTGTAGCCAGAAATTCGAATTTGGTACATTGTGTGCAAGAATTTTAACCGTGCTGCCACAGTGTCACAACTCTGCATTAAGAAGTATTTCTGTATTTAAAGCCTGAACTGGCAATGTTCTGTAGGTGCACAAATTGGAATATTTGTATGAAATATTGGTCTATAAAACTGGTAATTTTGTTAATTATTGGAAGTTCACCTTTATCGTAAAAACCCCAAATAGTGCTTCATATATAACCTTGTCGAAGTTATTTATATGTGTAACTCTCTTAGGGGTTTCTTTACGTTACTGTGACACAAACACCTGGGCACTACCTGAACACAGATGCGTGTCACAATATTTTTATTTACTCCACAGGCCTCTGCTGTTAGGAATATACACTTTTTAAAATCAATATTTTGTCTCTTTTATTTTTCTGAATATTTTAAAAAAATTTGTTTACATTAAAATCACCTTTCGCGTCTAACTTTTTAGTACTTCTCTTTTAGAACTAGCGGAACTAGTACTCGGTTTATTATACGACATGTTTAACACAATCACGAACTATTCACTTTCACTCCTATCGTGGTACTGGCCGAGGTCGTTAAGGCGTGGACTCTTGAGCGGGAGGACTGGGGTACGATTCCTACCAGGACCGTCCTCCCTGACTGAGGTTTTTACAGGTTTTTCTCAGTCCTCATAAATGGCAAATGCCGGGGATGTACTCTAAACATAAGCCTGGAACGCTTCCTTCCTTAAAAAAATCCTTTCCCACCTCATCATTTCATTTAATGTATCATCAGTATCCATCGCTCTTGGTGCCTCAAGTAAAAACGGGCATTAAACATTAAACACTAAAATACTATTTAAAAATAAATCTTTTCACTTCACTTGTTAGACGGCTAGTAGTTATTAGCAAATTAACTTCCTAAGGAGTAAGTAGAAAGGGCTTTCACGTACAAACTATCCCGTACATCCTGTTTTGAGTCCCTTCGTCAGCGAGCCGGCCGAACAAGCCCAGCCGCCGATAATGATACCCCCTATCTGTTTGTTTGTTTGTTAGAGTGGTATGTAATCCACAAGGGCGGACGTATTATCGCCATATGTTGCTGACATTGCTACATATCTTCATAGACTTTTTTTGACTTGGTTTATTTACGTACTGTCTTTAACATCTCAGGTCATCAGCGTTCCATTCAATTCAGGGCGTGAAACGACCTACAAATTTTGCTCAGAGGCCTCTTATTTCAGGCTTGAGGTTCTTTATCGTTCTGTGAATGTATGACACGAGACCCATGGCTTTAACTCTTTTCCGAAGGAAGCCATACTTAGGATTTTTACACCCGAAAAAACCCATCAGTCCTGGCCGGGATTGAACCCGCGATCCTCGGTTTGGGAGGCAAGTATGGTTACCACTTCACCACCAGGACCGATATATATTCATCCCGTCAGTAATTTGATCGCGTTACCGTCGTGTATACACCGAAAGTCTTAACACTAGAATAGTCAGCTATTGTACATGTGAAATGAAAACGGTAATAAAATTGGATAAGCTGAAACTAAAAAGGTTTTTTGGATGCACATGCCCACAAAAATGTTTTTTACTTCACTGTTAGGTAACATGTATGATATAGAAATATTTTGACTCTGGGCTAGGGATTTCCAAGGGTGGCCGAGATCGTTAAGGCGCGGACTGGTGATCGGGAGGTCAGCAGTTTGATTCCCGCCGGGACCGTCCTCCCTGACTGAGGTTTTCCTCGAGCCTCATAAATGCCAAATGCCGGGGAGGTACCATAATCTTACTCCTGGAACGTTTCCTTCCTTTCCCAGTTTATCATTTCACCTCATATATCATCAGTGTCCACCGCCTGTGCTGCCTCAGTAGTAAAAACGGACGTTGATTGATACACGGCAACAGCGGGGACACAAGATTACAACACTGCAAACTATTGGTTGGCCAGAGGCTAAAAGTTGGAGAAGGTCAATCTTTTTTCCCATTTTAAAAATCAATAGTTTGAGTGGCCTGAGCTGTAGGGAACCAAGTGGAATTGTCGACCTGACAGTAGTATCAGTAAATACATAGGATGTACATAACTACAGGTTGTTTCTGAAGTAGGAAAACTGGTTGAATAATACATTGAAAGAAAATATATAAATTTCGCGATCATATTACCTCCTTCTGCATAAGGTTTCAATTTAAAAAATAAAATAATATAATCATTACTTACATGCATAGACCATAGAGATTTTCTTTTGTACACGGGCAAACGCTATCAAAAAGGTAGTGGCTTGTTCTCTTGTGTTTTGTTGATGCAAGTATTACAGTTTACAATATTTCTTGAATGCATTAAAGGTAAATAGCATACAATCGACAAGTAGATATTTTATGTTTCTTGAAAACACTCCGTTCTACTTCATATGATGTAATGGGTGCAAAGAGAAAATATGCGATCTCAGAGTTGTCTGTGTCTACTTGACTGAACAATGTACTCGTATTTCATACCCTACACCTTTCTCCGTATTCTCTATTTTTCTCTAGAACACTTTTCAGGGTTTACACCCTCCCCCCTTACTGTAACTTGATTTTTTAAGTGATAGAGACAACTGTTCTATTTACTGAAGAGCTTCTAATAATTTTGGCTTTAGTATCTGTATGTTATTGTACCTACTGTAGAGCTGAAATTTCTCTGGATATATAAGAATTATATCTTTTATAGAAGAATTATGCTCAAAGGTTTTGATTATTTGAGTACTACTTCATAATTTTGAGCATAATACAAGGCTACGAGTAAATATCTTCTTTATATTGTTAATACAATTATGGGCGTCATTAAAGCACACTCTAATTTCTACCCCAATTCGGTGGAGGTCGTGCGCTAGACCGGTTAGATGTTTGGGTTAAATCTTTGTATTTCTTCGACGCTTTCTCCAAGTAAATAGCGCTGTCAGTGACCAGCAACAACACTTAACACCTGTAGGCCACAACAGAGACAAGTAATGATCAAATAACCTCTTTAATTGTAGAATAATTAATCTGATATGCAGAAGGGTGTGTTGTGGAGGGGCATACTCCTGTTCAGAGGTTCACAACATGTGCCATCTATAATAGTTCTCCCTGCTTCAACATGATAAAGCTCACAAAATATGAATTCCTGTTATTATACAGAGCCTTCGTGCATGGGCTTGGTCGGTAACCGCCAACAAAAGTAGCAGTTTGCGCGCGTGCTGATTTCCGATAAAATATGACTAGTATCACCGCGCCTGGTACTCTAGTGTTTTTTTTTTTTTTTTTTTTTTTTTTTTTAACTGTCACAACATAAAATGAAGTTAAACTCACAATATGCATCTACATTATTAAAGGCATTCCTTATACCAATAATCTAATCATGTAAGGGATTTCGCATATAAACTAGGATTTCTCTGTGCTCCAATATCTGTTCTGCTACACAACATGATCACTTAAATAAAACCATGTTTCGTAAATGAAGGATATGAAGCGTGGATCAAGTACTGTAGTAGTAGACCGCTACGGGTGGCTGAGGTCGTTAAGGCGCGGACTCGTGAGCGGAAGGTCTGGGGTTCGAATCCCGCCAGGATCGTGCTTCCTGACTGAGGTTCTTTCCAGGTTTTTCTCAGTCCTCATAAATGCCAAATGCCGGGTACCATAAACTTAGACCTGGAACGTTTCCTTCCTTAAATAAATCCTTTCCCAATATATCATTTCATCTCATGTATTATCAATGTCCACCCCCAATGGTGCCTCAGTAGTAAAAACGGGCGTTAAACACTATTAAAAAAAAGTACTGTATTTTTCGAAACTTGTGTTCCCTGTGCATGCTGTCGGAAAGTTATTTTAGGACTAATCAACATTTTCAACCAATTTCGCCCCAGTAAGCACAAGACGTTGTGCCCATAACTTGTAATTTACAATAGACCCCGTCTGTCTAAATTCTTTAGAGGTAGCCGCACAGCATCTCTAGAGGGAGAGAAGATACACCGAAAATCGCTCTTTAACATTTCTGCATGAATTTATAATGAAATAAAAAATGCTTTCTTAAAATGCGTCCCTCTGTCGTGGCATTATGATCAAAATACTTAGAAACACTAAAAACACAATTTAAAATACGTTTACATATATGCTTTTAAACACAAAATAAAACATCTTTCCTTGCACCGACACGCGCTCTGACTGAATGAATGTGGGAGAAACAAAGTAAGAAGGAGAGAAGGACAACACGTGCCTCCGCCGTACATAGTATAGCTCCACAAGCGGGCAAGTTCACGCGAGAAGGTTCTGTAGAACCTAATATCAATAAGAACAATTGTACTTCTCATTTTTAATATAATGTGATTATTTTAAAAGTGTCCTTTTTCAGCGTGTGCGGTCCCTCTGCCGTTGTCTACGCTTATGTGGGAGAATTTCATGCAATCAACATCAGAGCTCGCATCATTGTGTGGTTCAGTTGTTTCATCGCACTTGGGTTCCTCGTTCTACCAAGTAAGTTATCATAACAAAGCAATTTTATTTAAATAAATGTAGTGCTGCAAATTGCAGGGCAGCCAAATGCATTAAATATGTTTAAAAGTGCAATAAATAACTTTAGAGATGTATGGATTCTAGTTGTCTAAACATTTTTGTGATAATTAGCACTCTGTATTTTCTATCGTGCCTATAGACGCAATGGGAGCACACTTGATGTGCATTATATCACTGGATGTAACTTCTTCAATATGTGATGCTAAGTCTTTCCCTTTCAATACCCAAGTGATGGAACACAAAACTTTATAGTCGTAATTCTTGTCCAGAACATGGTTTATATTTCCTGATACCAATAGGAAATAACACCAGGAACACTTTAAATGTATTTTCTATTGTTCTCTTTTCCAGAGTATTTTATCTCTCATATCACAATGAGCTATGGAACTTCTGATGTTTCAATATGCATACTGATTTAAATTTCCAATAGTATACAGGGTATCTATAAAATTTCGATTCATTATGGTGAAATAACAGGAAACTTATCAGTTCTGTTTTATTAACAACCAAGAAGTACACAATGGGAATTAATACGTTTCAAAATGTACAACTAGCATGTTGTACAATTCCTCGTTGTTCTGTTGTTGCTCAAAACACAGCTTCTGGTCTAATATTGCTGGAGGTTATTCACTTTTTTTCGATTTGATAAACTGCCAAGCGAACAGGTCCTGGGTAATCTAATAGGGTGATCGCGCTGGCCATAATTTTTGCGAATCTCTTCCTAACCACGTGCTAGGAGAGGCTCAATTCCGGTAGTCTCGGACACAAGTAAAAAATTGGGGGGTTGGTGATAATCATTTTTTCTGCAAAGAAAAAAGGGCGTGGTACATCCAGCTCCCTGGAGCGCCATTTAATTTCTTGAATGGATCGCACGGTACCTGCAGATGCTGGCGGTACACCTAAACTTTTTTCATTTATTACGATTCTCGTCCTATTAAAGTTGTTCCCAAGATGAGAAATGTTCATTTTTATTGGAGCAGGTTTCCTGAATCTTACGCACAAAATTAGCTGTAATTTTGTCATAAGAAAAATCATTTAGACGTACCCAACACAATTCTCTCCTGTAAAGTTAAAATTCTGAATTACCATCTGGATTGCTGTAACAAAAAATGTGAGAAAGTTACTTTTTCACTTAAGTACTTAGATACTTCTTTATAGACACTCTGTACAGTAAAAGTGAATGAAATAAACTACTAAATAATGTCAAAAATATAATAAATTTTCTCACAAATTTTAAGATATAAATTAATTCTTCCTAAAATGGTAATAATAAAGTCAAGTTTGGAAAATAACATAAAAGTTTAAAAATGTAAAACAAATTATCTAATAAATTAGTAATTCTATAATCTGGACGATGTGTTTGAGATATGTTTGCATTACATATGTCAGTTAAAGATCATCAAAATCTGGGCCGTACTAACGTAAAGTACACGAGATTAAAGCGATAACTTGAGAAAATAAAAGCATTCCGATACTTAAGTTTAGGTTGATTTACCGTTCATTAGGGTTGAGGAAGAAACCTCACTTATAGAGCACGGCGGAATTCGAACCCCAGATCTCCAGTTCAGTGACTTTGGACACCCATGACGGGTGTTCCCAATCAGTTAGAAGCCTAAAACGTGATAAGCGGACATATACGAGTAAGTTCAGTAAAATATGTAACACATCGAAATTTAGACTTGGAGACTTAAAAGTTATATTATTACATACTTAGTAGAAATTATTATAAAAATGATTTAAACACTTTCTTAAAAATTTAAAAAAAACCTAGCATACATATACAATTGGAAAATATATCTATATAACAAACCACTATAAACCTAAAGAGAAACAAAAAAAAAACAGGCTTCGAATTATATTTTAATTAAAATGTATTATGCACTGTTATTACTTTAATTACGATAAAAATAACGTCGTCTAATATTACTGGCCACTAACTTAAGCTTAGCTTCCTAAATCGTGCTAAAATAAAGTTCAACCCACATTATTCCGCATTTCCTAACGAGGTCAGATGCCTTGTTGCACGGTCTTAATGGAGTCAACCAACGCGTACCAGATGATTTATAACTGTACTCTCTCTGTTTAGGTTTGAGCTGAAACCTTTCTTTGTCAGGACGAGAATGAATTTAGTACATTTTACAGAGTTTTAATAGCGGAAATAATTCTTTTCAATTTCAGTTACAATGAACATATGCACGTCTGCAGAAGATAATTATCTTATTACAGTGAAAATAATGGTCTTTAAAAGTTAAGCTCCTATCAAAATGTATCAGTTGGCATTTCTTTGGTTAAATACATGAAAAACTGTAAAGAGCAGTTTGATTTTCCTTCACTTTTATGTACAAGCACTTATGGTCTACTAGCATATATTTGGAGTAGAGAAATGCAATGTTATTTATTGTTGCGTTCGATATAATGTTAATCATATACATTCTAGCGACTTTACTTTTGCATTTTATGCAATATAAGTAAGCTGTTCAAATAACGCCATCATAATACATGTCTGGAACTGGAAATAAGGTATAAACAGACAAGAAAATTATGACAAAATGCTTTAATTTTTTCTTCGGATAACAGCACTATAATACACAAGATATCAAATACAATTCTGTTAGGAAAGGCTTGCATACTCGTGTTATTAGGAGCTTTTGAAGCAATTAACTCTATTTTCTTAAAAATAGAGGTTTTATAGCTAACAGTAGCAACCAAAAATAGACAATATCCCATTAAATTTTAGTGTATATTAAATTGTACATATGAATAGTCTGGAGATGAAATATCAAATGGGATATGTTTTTAATTTCGTCCATAAACATAAAACGTCTCTTTTTCGGCATTTTGTGCATAAAAATAAATAGGTAAAGAGATAAGAATTCTTATTCCACAAATAATCGTTACTCCATGTACGTACCGTGAATAACCTAAAATATACACATGTAGACCTATCCATCATAGCGTTATCCTTTAACATTATCACCTGTTTCTCTTAACATACTCAAATATCATACACATCAGTTAACTTCCTCTATAGAGGAAGCTTCAAGAATAAGGAAATGATATAGTTTTATATATTTGTTTTCAAATGAATGCCCAAAATAAAATAGTTTATCTTACCTCTTTTTAGCAATAGCTTCTTGTAGCTATACATAATAGCAAATAGCGGAAATAACGTTTTAATTGTAAATTATGTCAGATTTCCATTACCTCATTTTATCATTAGTTCATTGCTGCAACCTAGAATCGTTTACAAGAATCATTTTATTGGGATTAAAGAATTACCTGGCAATATATAATTTAGTTATCTTACAAGAAGATTACGCTAATTATTTAGCAGGAGAAAATTCACTTAAATGAGCTAATATGACTGTTACACTTGGAATACCTCGCAGTTTGCTGTTGTGAAAGCATTTTTTCCCTTAAGACAACAGTACCACAAACGACGGGGATAAAACGAACATTGAATGCACTATTTTCTGCAACAGGTACAGCGTGGTTGATAATTCCACAAACCTGGGCTTGGAAGCTACCATTTCTATACTACAGGTCTTGGAGGCTGTTTCTCTTGCTATGTGGAATGCCCAGTTTACTGACGGCATTTATCATGCTGTTTTGTTTGCCCGAAACACCAAAGTTCCTTCTCAGCAAGGGACGCTTTGAAGAAGCGCTGGCTGTGTTACAACGCATGTACCATGCAAACACTAGACATAACCCGGAAACTTATCCGGTAAGTAAATGTGCTGTTCATGCTATGTAATGTTGTCTATTATTATTTAAAATAATAATTCCTCCGAGTTCAATTATTTTACTGGGTAATTTTACAATAAAGTTAGTCTGAACAAAAATATTTTTAGGCCAGGTTATTTACTTACCTTGCCTTAATTGGCAAGAGTTCAAATTACTGAGTACAATATAGATAGTTTTAAAAATAGGAACAAAATTCAAATTAAAGATATGTACTGCATGTAAATATTACTTATTTTAATATAGTTATAAAATTGATAAAAATAGGTGTTAGAATTCCACTCGTTGTTCAATAATGTATCTCGAGTACAAGGATTGATTTTTTTTTAATTGGTTTATTTATGGACGCTCTTTAACATCTCAGGTCATCAGCGTCCCATTCAACTAAGAGCGTGAAACGGCCGACAAATTTTGCTCAGAGGCCTCTCTTTCAGGCTTGAGGTTCTTTATCGTAAATGTACGACACGGGACCCACGGCTTTACTTCCCTTCCGAAGGAAGTCATACTTAGGATTTTCAGTACAAGGAGAGAGGAAGGAAGAGAAGAAGGAGAAGAAGAAAACGAGGAAGAAGACACGAGGGACTAACTGTTGTGATTCCTAGAGTTGAGATGACAATTTAATCTACGTTTAAATTGCTTTATTGTCCGACAATCTCTGACTTCAGGAGGAAGGGAGTTCCAGATTCTGGGAACTGACACACTGAATATGGTTGAGTAGAAATGTGTCCGATGGCGAGGGATAGACATTACGGGTTCAAGGTAGGTACTGGTGTACGAAGCGAGAGGCAACATATTGAGGGGTGGAGGTACCGAGGATTTTGACAGAATCGTAAGGGAGTGGAAAGTCGTGTTCTTTTAGAGGTAGTCATGACGTTGATGACGTAAGGTTTTCACATGATCAAATTTACGAATGTTGAAGACAAAACGAACACAGACATTATGGGTGTGTCTTAATGTGTGGAAAATGCCACGGGCGGCCGAGGTCGTTAAGGCGCGGACTCGTGAGCGGGAGATCTGGGGCTCTAATCCCTCCAGGACCGTCCTCCCTATCTGAGGTATTTTCCAGGTTTTTCCTCAGTCCTCATAAATGGCAAATGTCGGGGAGGTACCCTAAATTTAGACCTGGAACGATTTCTTCCTTAAACACAAAAATTCTTTACCAATATATCATTTCATCCCATGTATCATCAGTGTCCACCGCCTGTGGTGCCTCTATAGCAAAAGTGGGCATTAAACACCATTCATTAATTCATTCATTCATTGATGTGTGGATCTGTTCAGTGTAAAAATTAAAGTACAAGACATTACAATAATAAAAGTGAGGCATAACAACCACTTAAATAAGATTCTTTTTGAGAATGAGAGATAGATCTTTTGCTACATGTTTTAATGTGTGAATTAAAGAAAATATTTTATTGCATGTATGGGTTACCTGGCTGTGGTATTCTAGATCGGAGTCGATTCTAACACCTAGGTTTTTTTTAATTAATTGTATTGTTGTTTATCATGATGGACATCACACCGTCTGAGTTTATTTTACGTGGTGCACGTTTATGTCCCACGACTGTAGCCTGTGATTCAGTTCTAGTCCAAATTTTTGTGTCCAAAGGAGATAGAGGTTAGGTCTTCATTTACTAGTCAGGCGTCGGGCAGTGTAAAAGTAGAGCTGTAAGTCGGACGGTATAGACGGTAATTAGTGTGTTTTGTTTATTTAGCAACGTAGTTGATGTGCAGCATAACCGACTACTGAACCTAAAGAACTCTTGCCTTAATGAGGCGCCAGGAGGAAACACAGACATCACCTAATACGAGTTACTGAGACTCAGATTAGTAAATTATTCTAACATGAGATGTGTAACTTATCAGCGCAGGGATGCGCAGAGAGGCTTCCTGCAAAGCAAATTTCCAAGTGGCGATGACTAAAGAACATCTGTGATGGCTGATGAATGATTAACGCTTGTCTTCTGTCATAATGTCCATAACAGGACTCTCCTATGCTGCATTACCATAAGCGCCTAATTCTTAATAGGCATTCATCTGTGCTGAAATGTACCTGGAGCTGTGGAGTTTACAGCACTTGGAAGATTGACGGTCCATTAAGTTAAAGTATACCAAATTTTAGGAGGATTGAGAGTCTATACAAGTTTACCCTAGAATGCTTTACCTCTGTCATCCAGATCATCAGACAAATGGAGAAAGGGAAAACATTCCATTTATTAGATAGGCTGAAAAAAATTTCCTAGAAAAAGCTCTCTACTTATTTGTGTTTAAATTACAGAGAACGGACGATTTGTTTATATCTGTTAATTCTACTGTTTAATGCAAAGAGGCTGACGAGCATTTCCTGGTAAACTAAAATTAAAAGTTCTGCTGATGCAGGGAAACCTGCCCAGTCGTGTTTATCACACCCGGCTAATTAATTTGCATTTCTGTAGGAATTTTTTCCTCTTATCAAATTGTCTAACAAAGTTCACACATAAAATATGGATTTTTTTATTAAACTCTTTGTTTCTCAATAACTTGTTTTAATGTACATATACATTGCAACAAATTATACAAAATCATTAATCTGTAATTCTGTACAATTTCGTCCTATGGTAAATTTTGTTCTGTTTTGCTAAAATAATTTGTAGTGTTTTTTTATATTTAAGTATTTATTACTTTTTGTATATTTTAAATTCTGTGTTTAGGAGTAATGTCCCTCTATAATTGTCATAAACAGTTCTGTCCCGTTTTAAAAACTGTCTATTTTATTGATATTTTCCATTCTTCAGGAATTTGTTTTAAGGACCAACATTTATTTAGAAAGTGTAAAAATCTTTTCTTAAAATTGCTTGATGCATGTTTTATTAATTTTCTGTTTAGGCCATCACATCCTGCTGTTATTTAATTTTAACTCTTCTAAGCTATTTTTTAAGTTCTTCATAGGTAATTCTATCTATTTGAATCTAAACGTTTCTGTATTATCTTTAAAACGAACTATTGTTAATATTTCGTTATAGTATTCCAACCATTTTTCTGTTGTTGTTATTAAATTAATTTCCGCTACATGTTGTTCAGCATTATTGTATGGCTTATCATTTTGTGTGTAAATTTTTATCTATCGTGGATGCCATTTTCACTCTTGTACGAGTATATTAATATTTTCCCATCGATCCCCATGTACTTTTTTACTAAGCCTTTTACTTCAGAAACATTTAGCGTCTAAATATTTGGTATTTTTTTCCTTTGTAATTTCTTACTCTCCAAAGCTTCTGATGCTGTGTTTTGAAGAACTGTTTCACTATTTCCAATCACTTTCAATAGTATCTCCCTTTTGATTTTGTTTTAAAGGTATTACATACTGTAACCTTATCTGATAGCGTTATTATACTGATGAGCTAGACAAGTATCAACGGCCCGCACTACATTTGTTCCCACAGTCGCCAAGGGTATATTCACCGATTATTTAGCAATTATTTCTAATCTGGCATGAGAAGATTTAATTAATTCTAATATCATCATGTTTTTTTGTTTCTCAAAGAACATTATCGCTTACAAAGAGTTTTACTTCTGGGGTAAATATAAACACCCTATACACTCGAAGAACTGAAACACAATATTAACTTCATTTCTCTGGAGTTACAGAAAATAACAGGTATTTTTTTTTTCATCATAGGAACCAAAAGATGGTAAGTTTGTTTTATTGATTTAATTTCATTAGTTGTTGCGAAAATAGTTTTACTGTTAGCTGCATTATCGACAGTAAACGGTGTCTGTAATCGCAATTAACGGCGCATTCCCTAAGAGGTCGCGCAAGTAGCAAATGCATGCTTTTGTGTGTGTAACGAACTGTAATCAACCATTGTGTTTTGATGTAATAGGTGAAGCAGCTTCCAGAGGACGAATATGTGAACAGAAGTGTTGTAGCTGGGAAGTCCATGGTAAGGGTAATATGGCAGCAGACTTGGCCCCTTTTCTCTCGTACTTACATCCTCCGTACAGCCGTTGCTTGCATGCTACAGTTTGGACTTTATGCGAGGTAGGTAAAGGAGAGAAATTGTCGTTTTCTCCGTCATGTTTCCAATACATAACAATGTCTTACTCTATAATTACGAAGGTTTTATTCCTATCCTATACTCCTGACACATTGCCTAACAATGCTCTTAGCTTCCTGGGAGAAGGGTTGTCAAACTTCTACAAACTTTACGCCTTTTTAATGAACCTTTGCTCTTTAAAAATGTTTTCTTTACTCTCGACAGAACACGAAAATAATGTTTACATATTTTTATCTGACTTGAAACATCGTTAAAAGAAAGAGCACATCTTGCTTCAACTTTCTCATTGATTGCATCGCTTAATGTTGAAATTAAATTAGCTCACAAAGAAAATGAAAATATGGAAAATTTGCAAATTATTAACACAAATTGTTTTCAGAGAGAGATAAACACAACAATCAGCTTATATATTCAGTTTTTTACTGTTTTCCGTAGAGAAGTTAGTGAAATTCGCATACAATACATTAAATCAAGAAAACTAGAACTTGAAGATGGACGACATCACGTAATAAATGCCTTTATTTTCTTTGTGTGTACTTTACAAAACACATTATACGGTTCCTTAGTGCTGTGATCAATTGCATAGAATTGGCACCTACGTGGGTTAAACCGCTCGTATGTTTCCACTATATGCATCCTATATCTACCGTATCCAACCGACATGGGTGGCCGATTTCCGCCACGGCCGTCCTCCTGAATGCGATTTTTTCCAGGATTTCCTCAGTCCTCAGGTACTCTATACTTAGGTAGAGAACACTTCCTTCTTTGAACAAAAATCCTTTCCCAATTTATAATTTCTCTGCTGTATCATCAGTGTCCACCGTCAGTGATGCCTCAGTAGACTCAGACGAGAGTCAAAAATATCCCGCCCTAACCAGGTATACTTTTACTAATCGGGAGAGGCGTTCAAAAAGCGTTATCTTCTTAACTTCTATCAACCACATACACAAGCACCCAGCGTCATTCATCTTCTCTGTAGGCTGTCACGTTTCCAAAACCATTGTCTGACTTTGATTCACCTTGCCACTTTAGCATTCACCTGTCTCTGGCCTTTAATCAGACACTGATGGGACAGCAGCATTTGTTGAATGGTTTTCAGTGCAAACGGAATGGTGCTCTGGTTGCCGGAGATATTCAGTCGTCTTGCTGAAGCAGAAAGTAGCGGTGCCATGGACGCCACAGTCTGTAACGTGTTGAACAACAGAACTCTGGAGATGGAGTGGGAGGAGGAACATGGAGAGTGCAACCTGAAGGTGAACACCGTCGTCTATTTCAACACCCTCATCACAGGCTGTACCAATGCCCTTGCCTTCCTCAGTGGCGGCATTCTTGTCAGCATCGTGGGGAAGAGAACAGTTATTTGTAAGTATGCGCGCCACTCAAATGTATTTTAAGAGTTTAAGAGCTGGTGTGCTTTATTTGGCTAAAATTACATTTGTATTTTTGCAATTTTATTTTGAATGGTCAGCAATTTTGTAAATAAATTTTTTAGCTCTGAAAACATGAACGTTAAAATTGTTTTTATTGTACGAAATCGAAAGAAACAATTTTATATCTTTTATAACATCGCTATTTTAGTTGGACGCTGCATTAAAAATCCATGTTGCAAATATGTTTGATTGAAATTAATATTTCAGGATTAACCTTCAATCTGATATTAAAACGTTTCTAGTTTCAAGGCTACAAGGACTTCGAGCTCATTTGCCGATCAATTTTACTTAATTCATCTTATGCATAAATATATAGTTTAAGGATACCCTCTGGCGCACCACAGCCCTATCATTTACAGTGTGTCCGAGAAGTTCATATATCCCTGTACTTTACTAGTTTCTTATTAGAATGTCATATTATTATATTATAATAATTATTAATAATATTGTTAGTGTATTGTTGGTGTATCTTAGCGTCACTCAATGGTCATTCTGTGAGTTGAAATGGCAGATACAAGTTCGTTTTCTATTGAAGAGAGATTAGTCACTAGTGTGTGGACACACGAGCGTCCTCACACAGGAGAGACAATTAGCATCATACGAAAACAATTAACGAACAGTTTGATAAGCATCCACTGTCAAAAAGACAATGCTTTCTTGGTAAAGAAAGGTGTTTATTACAGGAAGTGTGAAGAAACGCCTGAAAACATGTGGTGAACTGAAGGTGTCAGTTGAGCGCTCGCCCGTAAAATTCATTCGCAAACGGGCTGCTGAGCTTGAGACTCCAAAATAGACTCTTTTCGATTACATGAAGAAGGACTTAAAGGTGAAGCCGTATTGTCCGACTTCCATCAATGAGTTGTCTGACGCAGATATGAGAAGCGGCTTAATGCATGCCGATCTCCTCTAGCAACATCCAAAATCGGCATATCAAGGTCCAAGGTTAAGTTCATAGATCAGTGTGCCATATGCCGCAGCATGCGAAAGAGAAATGTGGGTTTTTGGTGGAAGTAAATCATAACTTCACTTACAAACTTGAACATAACCCACTAAATGTTATGTTGTGGGCAGGAGTGACATCGCAGCAGCTCTTTGGACCGTATTTTATTGATGGGCTTGTGAATACTGTATCACAATTACGAATATTGGAAACTTGGTTTAACCCTCATCTGGAAGACAGAGGACTAATGGAAGAGCTGTGGATATAGCACGCCGGAGCTCCAGCACACTTCGCGATAAACGATAAACTCCCTCAACGCTGGATGCACGTGGGTCCCCAACTACTCCAGCACCATTACCATGTCGGTCCTGGTGGTGTAGTGGTTACCATACTTGCTTCCTAAACTCAAGATCGCGGGTTCGATCCCGACCAGGATTGATGGGTTTTTTCGGGCGTAAAAATTCATGACTTCCTTCGGAAGGGAAGTAAAGCCGTGTCGTACATTTACGGCACGATAAAGAACCTCAAGCCTGAAAGAAGAGGCATCTGAGCAAAATTTTCCGGCCGTTTCACCCCTGAAATGAATAGGACGCTGTTGACCTGAGCTGTTAAAGAGCGTCCGTAAATAAACAAACAAAAACAAAAAAATACACCACCCAGATCGACCAACTGATTGCGATTTCTTTTTCTAACATTAGAGAAATCTCATCACTAGTAAAATATTCAATCACACACAATCATATTCAATCATATCACAATTTACCATTTGAAATGGCAAGTAGCTCCGACTTTGAGCTAAGTGGTATTGATGAAGAAACAGACAAACATGATACTATATTGGAAGCAAGTTATCTATCATAACCTTACTTATTAACTCAAAAAAAGTCTTAACTATGTAGTTCAAGATTTAAATTTGTATAAACAGCAATTAAAACTTTTAAGTTTAAGGCTCAAAATGCGGAATTTACCCTACAAAAATATAAAAAATGTGAATTAGATGTAGGCGTCATAAGTATTTCATAATGCTACTTTTCTTTAAAAAAAAGTTTAGTTTTCTTGTAATAATATTTGTTCATTATGGAGGTTATATGAATAGCCTCTATAATGAGTAATAATTGTTTATATACTCGTCAAAAGTCATTTTAAGACCATAGTTTGTATAACAGCAAAGCATTCCCAAGAATTTCTATAAGAATGGCGCTTATGTGAGATTCGTGAAAATGTGAACCTTTTTAGAAATAATTTAATATACAATATTACTGTAATATCTGTGAAGATTTTCTTTGCTTGGTCAGTAATTTATGTACACTAATTTCTGGCTCTTGTGTGAATGAGACAACAAGGATAGTAAGTAAGTCCCACTATATTAGAAAACAATGCCTTAAACTTGAGTCTGTTATTACTTGGCAGAAAAGTTTTTCAAACACTTTTTAATAAAGCATGAAAAGGTACGCTTATCTTCCTTGCAAATGAAACTCGGGCTTATGAAACATTTTGTGAAGGAAGTTGTCAAAACCTGTTTGGTATGTTTTATTTTATTTCATAAGCGTTATTAATATTAATTTCTAGTTTCATAAGGTATAACACACTCGCTATCATGTTTAAAATACTTGATAACATCAGAAAAACAGGTAACTCCATTTTTTATCGTGCAAACAACTAATTATTTCTGTTTTATACATATATTTATGAGGCATGAATAATAGAAATAAAAGAAAACCAGTTGATTATCGCCAACTTTTCACGTCAAAATTAGCATTGGATGAAAGAGCAAAGAGGAAAATATATTAACAAAATGGAAAAGAAGAAGAAGAAGAAGAAGAAGAAGAAGAAGAAGAAGGAGAAGGTGGAATTTTCTGTTCTTTTGCTGATGTGTATAAAAAGCAGAACCGCTCCATTTTGTTTTCCCTTTTTCATTTTTACAAGGTGTAAAGGAAGGAGAAAAGGAAGAAAAGTAATTTTTTTTATTTTTCTTATCTCTAACTTTTACTTTTTTCTTTCTGTCTAGTAATATCTTCTATTTCTGTTTTCATTAGTTTATGACAACCTTATCATCATATTCTTCACCTTTTTGACAACTGTAGGCAATATCTGTCTGTTAAAAGTCCGAAGTTTCTGCTGACTGCATAAGTATTCGTTCTGTTTCATGTCTACTCACAGTTAGTTCCGTACTGTAGGATGGTGGCTTTCAGTTGATATAATGCGATCAATTGTTCTCAATTATCTTAACAGGATGCCTTATACTAAATAAATGAACTAATTCCATTGAAAACTAATTGCTATTTAACAGTAATTATTAAAATTTGTAATCTTGCTTATATTTGAATTTAATCGTGTTTAAAATTTGTTTTTGTTAGTTTCATCTGCAAAATTAAAAATTATGGGTTTCGTTCCAAACTTTACCATTATTATCATAAGGAATTTAATCAAATGTAGGTATTTTAGTTAAATGTAAATAAAAATTTGTTTTCCACACGTTTAAATAATTTATTTCATTATTGTTGAAATAACTTATTACATGATATGTTTCACTCTCTCTCGGTCCCAGACTTTTCCTTATAACTTTCAAACTAATAATCATAATTCAGTAATATTGAATGTGTACGTAGCTTAGTGTGAGAAAGGATTGATGATCTCACAGTAAGTGATTAAAATAGTTAACATTAGCATCTAGGCTTGCCTGAAAATTTCTATCCATCTTACGGAAGAGATTCACAGCACATTAGGAGTCACTGTCCCAATTTTCCTCCTGTTTTATTACACAAGCTTGAGTACGTCGATTATTCAAATGTTTTTATTAACTCGCTTTCTTTCGGGTGAAATTTTGTAATTAATTTTTCATGCACTTCTAAATGAGATTGAGACTTGAAAATTTACATATAGGTCAGAAATGGATATCAATGCAATATAATACGGTAATTATCATGATTCAATGGTTCCACGGTTCAAAAATATGGTTCCGGGGTTTTGAATGTAAAGCAGTGCAATATCAAACACGAAGGTTTTAAAAATGTAAGATTGAACAGTAAGAACACATTTCTGCAGTTTCGCATAAACACATAAAATTTAAAATAATCTTTATTTAAAAAATAAGAACAGTTGCTATGACAACTGTATTATATTTATCAATACAATAAATAAATTATGGTGCAACTTGATTTATATTTCATTTCAACCTTTTATTAGAATATAAAATGATTAGACATCTTTTTGTTATATTTTGATAACAATACAGTCGCCATGGCAACTATTCAAATAAACAGCGCGATGTAGAACGCGCAGATTCCAAGAAACCTGGCTCAAGGGCGATCAACTGAGACGATAGAAAAAACGTTCTTCTCGACTCGCTAATGACACACAACGAAGTGCTAAATATTTTGATAACAATACAGTCGCCGTAGCAACTTTTCAAATAAAAACATCAAATTTAAATCCTCACAATTAAATCCTTACAAATAACATTTAATAAATATGATTTCTATTACATAAATTCAATTACGCTAGTGTTAAAGTGTAACATGTGTATTAATAATGTATTAATAATTTCAACTGTGTAAATAAGTAGTGAATGAGTATTATATTTAATATAATGAGTTACATATATTGTCAAAGATTCTGACTTCTATATTGAGGATCTGGTACAAATGTATTTAATACTGAAATAATCATTTTCAAAATTAACTTTGTGTTTCTGTATTTTGTTATTAATTAAAAAAACAATAATTAATCAACTGTTTCGATATATCAATGGAGTAGATAAAACAATTTTCTATTTTAGATATGATCAAGAGAAAACAAAATTAACTAAATCTAAAAGTTGCTCAATTTCTGTCAAATCGAGATATCTAATACTGATTGCAAAATTACTTGCACACAAGGCTGAAAAGTAGAAAATAATTTAAATATTTTTTAAAAAAACGCGTTTATATTTTCTTAATTATAAATTAACTAAAAAGTATAAAATAATTCATCCTAGCCAAATGCAGATTTATAACCCCGTGCAAATTGATAATCTCATAAACTTTTTTAGAAAAATTCTTTCAAACGAAAATCGTGGGGCGCATGCAAAAATTAAAATTAATAACTGCTAAGGGTATTTATAGTTTAAATTAAT
This sequence comes from Metallyticus violacea, assembly GCA_030762175.1. Classification (NCBI taxonomy): domain Eukaryota; kingdom Metazoa; phylum Arthropoda; class Insecta; order Mantodea; family Metallyticidae; genus Metallyticus; species Metallyticus violacea. The sequence continues at coordinate 48,758,328 of CM060833.1, read as the reverse complement.
CTCACAAAAGTTCAGACAAACCATTGCATGCGCCCCACGTTTTTCGTTTGGAAGAATTTTTCTAAAAATGTTTATGAGATCATGGATTTGCATGGGGTGATAAATCTGCATATGGCTAAGATGAATTATTTTATACTTTTTAGTTAATTTATAATTAAGAAAATATAAGCGCGTTTTTTTTAAAAAAAATATTTAAATTATTCCGATATACTTTCTCTTCCAGCATACCCATAGAAAGAAAGGTCAAGAGAAATTGATGGCCCAATGATGCTATCTTAAAGAAGAAGCCATTTCAGCCATGTTAACATCGGAAATGTGTCAGGTGAAAATATCCATTACAAAGTTCCTTATCCTTCGACTGATTCAGAAACTTAATAAGAGCTTTATGAGTGTCCGTCATACCGAGCATTTTTCTCTCCTGCTTCTAGCTTTTGGTAATCGAGATAAATTAATTCTATGATTTGGTTCAGCATGCTTAGGTAATAAGTAAACAAGTTTATACTGATCAACTTAGTTTCAAAGTTGCTACTGTTGCATCGCTGAGGACAAGTGGAAGAATAATGCGTGACATCATCCCGGATCTGTTGCAGCAATTGCCACTTTGATAGCCGGCATAGCCAGTGGTTTGATGCTCCTCGCAAACAGCAGCACCCACGTCCTAGCCCTGGCGGCCACATTCTCGGCACTAACGAGTATGTGCATCAGCGTTGTCAACAGTGTCGTCATAGATGTGTTCCCAACCAACCTGAGGTATGTACGTCTGGTAAATCCGAACACTTCTAAATATTTAATAATGCAGATTGAAAAACTGGCAACGCCATAGGACATTGACGTTCTCGGCGGATGCCGCAGCAATTACCTCATTTCCGAAATTGTCCACCTGCATTTTTGGTAACTTCGATGAAATTAGGTATAACTTGCAGTGAGAATGCCTTATCCTCAAGGCCAGGGGCAGTCCTCTAGGAGGATAGTCTGCGCTAATTTCAAAACTTCTATGTTTAGTTTCCTGGGACTTTTGGTTGATGTATTTTTATACGTAAGAAGTCTGTAGGGAACTTCTCTTTTGCGCATGAGGTCTGTATTTGTGGTTATTATTTCTAGAATACTTGGTTTGTAGTCGTGGTGCAATAAGATGTAAGTTTCAGATGCCTTAGTGTAGTCACTTGGTTTGTGACGATCGTGTAAACAAACTAGTGTTAACCTTTTCTACAAAATGAATAAAATTGAAATACGAGCATTAAGTACTTCATTTTGAAGGGTTTAATCCCAACAGAAATGCAAAAGAAGATGCATTCTAAATTAAACCCATTCGTTTTCGACGATGAAAACGTGGGCTGCTGAATTTAAGCACGGTCGTACATCCATTCAAGATGATGAGCGCTCAGGGCGTTCCAAAACTGCTACGATCCACGAGATTGTGACAAAAATTCTCAATGCCGCACTCAATGATCGCCGAATTGAAGGTATGCGAGTTGGCTGACATTGCAAAGATTTTGCTAGGTTTTATAGGGAATTTTGTGTGTGAGAAAGATTTCCGCTCGATGGGTGCCAATGTTTATTAACAACAGACCAAAAACGCATGCAAATGAGTTTCTGCGACGTTTCATAAAAGCAGATGAAACATGGATTCATCACTACATGCCAGAGATGGAGTGGTCCAAATAGTGGATGGCAACAAGTTAAAGTGCACCAAAGAAAGCAAAAACGATTCCATCTGCAGCAATAATCATGACTACAATTTTCTCGATTCTCAGGTGTGATACTCATGGACTACCTCCAGAGGGTCAGAATCATAACGGGGGAGTATCACGCTTTACTATGTCCGTCCTGGTGGTGTAGTGGTAACCATACTTGCCTTCTAAACTCAAGATCGCGGGTTCAAACCCGGTCAGGATCGATGGATTTTTCGGGCGTAAAAGTCCTAAGTATGGCTTCCTTCGGAAGGGAAATAAAGCCGTGAGTCCCGTGTCGTACATTTACGGCACGAAAAAGAACCTCAAGCCTGAAAGAAGAGGCCTCTGAGCAAAATTTCTTGGCCGTTTCACGCCCTGAATTGAATGGGGCGCTGATGACCTGAGATGTTAAAGGGTGTCCATAAATAAACCAAATCAACAACAAACGCTTCACTACTGGACTAACAGAAAGATGCTATTCAGGCTAAACGTCCATATCTTGCGAAAAAAAATTGTGTTTCATAACGATAATGCACCTTCACACGCGTCCGGGATTCATACTGCAAAACGGCATGACCTTCACTTCCAAGTGCTTTCACATCCCCCATATTCGCCGAATTTGACTCCTAGTGGCTACTTTTGTTCCCAAACCTGAAGAAATGACTGGGGTGAACGAAAATTCACATCAAATGATGAAGTTGAATCTGGGACAGACGTTTATTTTTCATAGATGGACAAATCTTATTTTATTCACAGTATTAAAATGTTGGAAAATAAGTGGACTAAGTATATTGATTTACAAGGTGGATATGTTGAAAAAAAAAACAATTCTTTTAAATGTTGTATTTTCTTGGTCAGGCCGAGAACGTTTAGAACGCCCCTGGTAAGGGTGCTATCATGCAAACACTCTCCGGCAGCGATCGCTTCGTTAGTAGGCAACTGTTGCTGAATAACAGAGTAGTGAATTTGTGTGTGAATTCCTAGCGTAGTTGCTTTATTTTGTTTTGTGTGTTAATTGAATGTAATAAAATGAACAGGGTATAATCTTTACATTGTAAGATTTTTCTCTGAGAGCATTACATTTAAAAACTGTATACACCAACTTCAAGTATTAATTTAAGTTAAACTGTGATTAAAAACACAGGAAGTATTCCATGCTTTATGTAGAGATGAATTTCATTCTGCTGATTCCAGCCTTAAATAAAATATCGTTGACAAGTCTGGTGCCATAAAAACCAGCATAATTAATTTTTGTTTAAATACATGGATTACTACTATATTTTTATTCAATTCCCCTTCTGTTATATGTGTTTTAGCCAAGCTGTTAGTGTTAATTATAGTTCTGGAAGCTTCAGCAGTAGCAGTAGTAATAAAGTAATGCACCCAACTATATGCTGTGCTCATGGATATTCATTTTGAATTTCTCTAGGGCGCAAGGGACTGTTAATTTATGCCTTCCATTTTATCTTTCACGTTTACAGTTCCATGGCACACGACATACTGAATACTCAAGGAAATGGAAATTGTAACAGATAAATAATGTGCTCAACAGTAGAAGTTACTCGTGAAGAAATTTCGGATCAGGGTTATGGATTGTTAAGTTTTACTGATTAGTTTCTTGGACTCCAGGGCTACTTTTAAATCACTTAAATGTTATTTATTAAGTTATAAATATCAGTCAAACATAAGACCATATAAAACCACTTTGATAACATTTAAACGTTTAAATGTCTTAGCGTATGATTCTTGTAGTTTAACGAAATCTGTCCATGAATTTTGAACATAAATTAAATTAAGGTTTCCAGACTTTGGGATCCCAATTATTTATGAATTTTGGGAGTATGGGAAGTGTAAACGGTAGCAAAACTACAACGAAGAAAATGGGAACTCTTGAGAGTGTATAAAAGAAACCCTTACATTGTAGAGGACGTAAGAATGAATAAGAAAATTGGAAAATTAGTCGCAGATGCATTTCCTTGCTTAGTTATGGTGTAATTGCCTGCACAATGAAAGTAGTTTAAAAGGATACCGGATATTGAGGAATACTTAAATACATAAGTGTAAATATTATGTTTGTAATGGTCAGTGCTGGTCGTCTAGTGCTAGCCACACCTGCTCAGTAGACCCAAGATTGCGGGTTCAATCTCTGTCAGGGTCAATAGATATTTTTGGGCTTAAAATCCTAAGTATAGTCATCTTTGGAAAGGTAGTAAAGCCATGAGTCAAACCTCAAGCCTGAAAGAATAGGCTCTGAGCAATATTTGTTGGCGGTTTCAAGCCCTGAATTGAATGGGACCTGATGACCTGAGATGTTAAAGAACGTCCGTAAATATATCAAAAGTGTGGTGTTATATTGTCACGTTGGGAAAGCACTTGTAGGAGACAGTAGATTAGAGTAAGAAATTATTTCCTCTTACGCAGAAAGGTTGCGTCTCTGACTGCTATTGTGATAGCATAAGCTAACAATGCGTTCAGGATTATGAATGATTTTCTGCTAAATTCGAAAAGGAAGCACTAGAAAAGAAATGTAAAGAAATTCTGTGTTACTGGGTCTAACAGATAACGGAATGCTTTATGCTAGGAACTTGTTGAAACGAATGGATAGATACATCAAATTGCAGGTGCATCTTTTCCAACACATTCTGTGGCCAGGGTTCTATGATGGTGTTCTTTATCAAACTGAAGACACTGTATATAACAATTCTGTACAAAATCGGAATCGATAAAGTCATGCAGTTTTGTCACATTAACAGTTCAGTATTTCATGAAGGCAATTATTTTTAGATCATGCATTTGCCATGACGTACAACCCTTGAAATATGATTTATCTTCTAATTTCGTTATGATATTTGAATTTCTTTGAGCTTGGCTTATAGAACGTAACAAATCAGTTTTAAAAGCTCTGTTGTGGTCAAAAAGATCCAGGATTTTTAAGATAACTTGCACAGTAGACAAAAAATAACCTTGAAAAGTATACTTCTTGCACTAAATTTAGTGCAATATTTTTTCACGGGATGAAAATTTGCTGAAAATTTCCGTCAAAGTATAGCCACAGCAGAGAAATAGAATTTCATACCAGAAAGCCTATAATTTTAGTTCCACTTTGCTTGTGAGTAGAGTAGAAGAGGATTCAGCGAGAGAATAAGTCACTCCTTGCATGATGTACACAATTTATATTACATTATAAGTCATACCAACACTTATTATAATAATATAAATACGAAGTATACCATATCCTCCTAATTTTAACAAAACACCTGCTAAAATCATGGAACCTGAAACAGGGGCTTCAACATGAGCCTTAAGACTGACAGACTGTGCAAGAGAAAATCGACAGGCCACCCATCCACATCGACGGAAAATACGGAGCGTATGCTGCAGTGCTACCAATGCAACCCCCAAAACCACAACAGTATGTAACAACTTGGTATGTAACAAAAACTATTGGCAGAATTCTCCGAAAGGGTTTGCAGAAACCATAACAGCTGCTTCTTCTGCCCTGATACCTGAAGATCAAAGGCACAATTTCCAGGAATTGCTAGCAGACGAGTATTTTACTACCAGGTTGATTTTCATTAATAAATACACCTTTTACCTGAGCGGCAGAGTAAACCGTCATAATATTAAAATTTCCAGTGTAACATTTGTGATATTCTCCAAAAAATCAGCTGTTTGTGAACCATTCTTCGCGGAAAACTCTGTAACTGGGACATCATCTGGACATGAAACTTCAGTTTCAGCAGATCCAGACTTCATGTTTCAACAAGATGAAGCCCCTCCACATTTTCATCGTGAGGACGACAACCATCTGAGTAAAGAAATCAGGGCTTGAGTTTAATAAAGATGAACTGCTCTTGACTCCTTCAGGCATTTTATTATTGGGGTCCATTATTCAGCTGAAGGATCTGAAGAGGCGCATCATCAATTCCATTGCGCCATTGACATTGCTTGGTACAGAGTTTGTGCAACGTAAAGTCGATTTAATAACTGTCGTGTGACCCTGTATTATCACCCAAAAGTAAATGTCACAGATGCTGTTCCTATTGTATTAATTAAGCAGATTAAATAATGTTGAGATTTTGTGCAAACTTATACATATATTAAAGCATTAAAGTGAAATACCAACATTGTAAACAGTGCTATATAAAGATTTCAGGATGATGCAAAGAAAATATTTGATCAGCGAAAGCCACTAATAACGGCGAAATAAAAGTGTACTAAATGTTCCTTCATTTATTTTATATTTGTTACGATTTAAAAATGTTTACATTTCGCATGAAGTTAATTTAAATGAGTGCAGATTTTCATTGACGTCAAATTTTGTCACTTTAATAGAGCAATGGCCGTGTGCATCTCGCTGATGATGGGGCGTCTGGGCACTGCACTTTCAAGTGTCAGTGTGGGGACCCTGTTGGAAATCGATTGCAGTGCACTCTTTTACGTAATGTGTGCTGTGACAGTCGGTAAGTATGTTCCTGCATAAGGAAAACTGAAAATTATTTTCGATATATATTAATAAATACCATAAGAGAAAGAGGGATTGCCGATTCTTTCAAATGTTTTGGCGCGAATTCTGCACACCCAAAGCAGCGCTGGAACTTATGACGTTACTAGAACTAGATGGTCCAGACATCCGAGCCCGTCACCTAGCAATCCGAATGGGTTGCACTCGTTTCCAGTGACTCACGTTAATTAAGTTTATTAAGGTATAGTGTGTTTCTGTGTGTGAACCACCACAAATGTTCGTGTTACGCTCCTGAGAGTTGGGGAGGCTGATGCTGGATTATGCCGCCTTACCAGTGGTACTGGTAGCTTAGTCGCAGGAACAAGGCGCGGATAACCAACGTATCTGCTTCCACTCTGAAAGGGGTGCTGGTTTTGGAAACCAGATACCGACTTAATGGAAAAACCCAGCAAGGGAGTGCCCCAAGAAGGGAGGAATCCCGACTGAGCAATATATTAATATATCTTAAATAGTTATTGGATAATTTATACCGTTAGTACAACATAGAGCCTATCTCACTGAACCTATTTCCTGTTTTTTCTTCCTGAATAGAATGGTCAAGGTTTAGTAACCACCGATACTGCAGCGGTTTATAAACAACATAAAAGGGGCTATTAATATAAGGAATTCAAATGAAACAACTCACTATCATATCTGCTTTCTCTATTTCATTTTTCATATCTCTATCTTGTAGCATTTATCTCTGTTTTTATATGTATTATCTATATTACTATACGAGGCTTGTTCAATAAAGAATGAGACTGTATATTTAACATACCAAAAACGGCATTGTTCTGCCATCTGTCGACTGATTTTATACTACTAGTGTTAGTACTCTCGACTGCCGCCATTTGTTTTTCTAAAGCATTCAGCACTCTCCTTCAATAAAAGACAAAACTTGATTGCACAACGTTACTCTCAGCTTCGAAACGGTCTCTGAACGCTCGAAGACCGCAGAGCTTTTAATGAGTCTACAGTCCATAGCCTATAAAGATGAAAGAGAGAGCTGTATGTGAGCTGCAAGAAGGAGAGAGAGCCCCCACCACTATCCTTACCGAGATCGCTGGCAATACTGCGCTGCAATAATTTGGAAGGGCTCCCGTGTAACCGTTAAAGAACTTGCAAAGATTCTGGACATGTTTGGAAGTGCTTACATCACGTCGGCAAGTGGAAGCTCCAGCATACAACGCTCGGCTCACGTGACGACAGCTGTTACACATTTTTAGGAAGAAAGGCACTTTACTGTTCCCCATCCACCATATAGCCCAGATCTCGCGCCCTGCGATCTTTTATTTTTTCCTTCTTCCTTTACTTCCAAATACCAAAAAGGGCCTCAAAGGACGACGATTTGATGCAGTTAAGACTTTAGAGGCGATTTTGAAGCAACAAAATTTGAGGATATCTTCCTCACCTGGATTAGAAGATGGGATAAGTGCACAGTTCTTAAATGTGTCTATATTGAAAGGGAAAAGTTGATTTTGATTGATATTTCATAATAAAGTTTTTACAACTAAATCTCAGTCTTTATTGAACTCCCCTTATACACTTGAGTTAAATTAATAGTAGAATAATTCTACAATGAAAACGATGTCAGAGTAAAATAACATTTTAGTTTTGGAGCTAAAGCTGAAGGAAAATAATGCAGAAAGGAAGCATGTCTTGCACTAAAAGGAGGTGATTGGAATGAATTCAATTCTTTTCTATAGGGAGTACGTGAAGTGAAAGTCACATTAATTCTTGTTGTGAGAATTGCAAGGCAAGGAACTGCCACATCCTGCTAAGTGCATAAGATGCCTTTTAGCGTCAATTTCAATCTAAATTTATTATTACCATAACTGAATGGGTGGTGAAAGGTTTAGGTCATTTCTTCCAGAGAACCAGAAATTAAATGTCAAGGCAACGGTTTTCTTGAGTCAGTCAATTAGGGGTTAAAAGTCCTAAAGAATTTGGATAGGGTTACAAACAAACAGTGACAGAGACGGCAGTTGAAATGAGAAGCTCCAGTGCCTCGAGTCTTCCAAAGGTCGATGGGAATCATAATATCTTTAGTGACTTAGAAAATAATGTAATATTATCTTATTTGACTTTAGCTATGGCCGCCAGTAAACAGCACGCGTTTTTATGACAGAGAGCACAGAAGGGGGCATGACTACTATGAAATACTTAGGGAATAGAGAACCATAGGTTTCATGAGATTAGTAGAAAGTAAACTTTATGGAGAAAAATACTACAATGAACTATGTGTTCAAAAACGTATATTTCGTGTTTGCGTAAATTAAAGAAAGACTAGCTTGGGACGAAACTGTCGCATAGAAAAGCATTAGGATGAGCAAAGGAGCTAAACTGATAGCAAGATTGACAAATTGCAAAATTATTATGAAATGGCAATAAGATCTTCAAAGTATGAGACGTGAAATTTAGGTCACATATTTTCACGAGTTATTAACTGATGGCAACGCACAAGATGGTTTATGCTCCAATGTCGTGACTCTTGGTATAAATTCAACAGAAAAAAGTCAAATTATAAACATAGATTTCTATTAGCAGTGATTGAAGCAATAAAACCAATATATAGGTACCTGTCTATTCCTGTCCTAAAAATGTCTACGAATCACTCAATATTGTTTTGCGAACTCGTGTGCCAATAACAGTGTTTATTGGTCCTAATACACTAAAACTTGATGCATTTGATACAGTTTTAACATTTAACACCGGGAATATAGGAAGAATTAGGGTTTTGAGTACACTGTTAATAGACCCTGCTTACAACATAAAAGTGTAACTTCAAGAACCGGACCTTGTGTGTATCAAAAAAGCAGAGAGAATGATGAAACAAATGGAAAACACTGCGAGAAAGCAGAGAAGAACCACAAGGAAGACCAGAGAAGATAAGGTGATTGGTGAATATGGACAGGAAAGTTCTAAATATGTTACCGAGGTAAGAGTTCAATTGTAAACTTGAACACTAGTTTTCTCAGTTCGACATTTTTTCGCACTTAAAGATAATGAAAAGAAACTTCTACATAATGTTCCCATGATAAAGAGCTATAAAAATAATTTTTTTTTTTGTAACTTATATAGATTTCCAAATGCAGCAATTTCATTAAAACATTTATTTAAAATATATTGTTATAAAATTATATCTTGGCAACCAATTAAAACTTCAAAATCGCTTCTAATTTTCATAAATGAAGGTAAAAATTACACATGGGAAAAAAATTTGAATTTTACATCTCAATCCAATTTTGAAAAAAGTGCACTTGAAAATTGGAAAATTAGCATGGGTTACTCCTCTTAGGTGAGCCTTTAATCACTTCAATGTTCTTATACTATACTGGCATCAATAAACCAAAACACTTTATTGCTTTCAATTTCAGCTTGCGCTATGCTGTCCACAGTCTTGCCCAGAGGACCGAAGAAAGCCGCAACTGCCACGTGACGATTTTAAAAGCCTGCTCAGGCAAATGGTAACACATCCCGTGCACAAAAAACCTTCCTGTTCATTGTTCAATCGTGAAACGTTGAATGTTGTAATCTTTTATAGAAATCAGATTGCACATGTATGTTTAAGTCTACAAATTGTACTTTTTAAATAAAGTTCGAGAAAAGCGAAGATATTTATCTGAATTAACTTGCATCCTTTTTAACACTTCCATTGTTGTATCATTGAATGTTTTAATATTATTGGTCAAGAAATGCTGTTGAAACTCTTAGTATTATGGCAATTTATTAATTATTTGCAATGGCAATGTATGTCTCTATACAATTGATTCAATTCCAACAAATAGAATGGGACAAAAATGCGTTAAATTAATGCTGGCTTGTTGTTTTGAGCATAAATAGCTTAAAAATAATTTCTAAACTGCAGTACATAAACCAAATTATTTTTATTTTACAGTTTCCAAAGGTTTAATCATTTCTAACAACTATTTTATAATACTAGATATACAAATTTTATTTCATTGTAATTATTAGTGTGCATAAATGCCTCACATATATCAATATATTTGATATTTTATCATTACAAAAAAGAAAATATTATAATTTTTTCCTATTAGTGATACAGATTTTCTAATTCATTATTTTGACAACTGTTCGATATTTTTTTTTTAAATAAGGTGAGCACTGTTGTGATTTATAGTGAATAAAACTTGGTTTATTTTATGATAATTGTTCAGATTTAAGAACAACATTTTTCTGGTAGTTTTGTTCATAGCAGCATTCACAGCTTTATGTATACAAGTTGTCTGAAACAGAAAAAAGTAACGCTTTGATCATTTATGTAATATCAAGAATTATAACTCAATTTTTATTTATTCATACAAATAATAGTATATAATGCATACATAGTAAAAGTACCCAAGTGAGCAGATGCTCGTGTGTGGATGTAGTTTAGTTATTGCGAAACGATATTTACAATAAATATTTATTATTATGATATTCAAAATCTACAATGTTGTAACGCATAAAATTGTAACGCACAAAAGCGACACATTAAACCAACCCTGCATTTTTCCAAAAAGAACAAGTATGTCTAGTCGAAAATACAGCAACACCAGCAGGTATGTGAATTTCATCAAGGGAGGATTGTGATATACCGAGAGTACGGGATGTCATTCTGAAAAACTGGTGTTTGTGTTGGACGAAATGCTTCCCCAGAGAAACGAATATGAGATCAGTAGATCGAGGTAGAACGAACACACCGACGTGAAGGTCCCTCAAACAACCGAAAGAGATGACAAGAGATAATTTTCGCATGGCTATTATGAACTTGCACAATGTATTTAAATTTTAATGCCCAGCAATGTATAAATAGATAAATGACTTATTGTATCACAAAATATCTAAGTTAATGAAAAAATAAACTAAAGCTATGTAATGTTATTTTTAAAATTATTCTGGGTTGTTTATCATTACAAGATGATAACATTTATGTCCAAAAGTTCATTCACGTTTTAATCCTTTAGGTTTAAAATATTTGGTTCGTTTAGTAAATGACACTCATTTCTTCCAGTGTGATAACAATTGGGATCAATTTTAAAGTGGTCACAGTTCTTGTGAAAATCTGTCAGTCATTTCTTTTTGAAATTGTTCAAACATAAATTACTCTAAAAATAAATTTAGTTGGATACTCCAGAGGTTTGTGTAAACAGATGTTTAAATTGGTATTTGGTTTTTATGTCCTTAGAACTTGGGTTTGAAGTATTTAAAAAATAGTTTCAAATTTGGATATTTTTCTGCTTCTGACTGATACTATATCTACCGTTTTTAATGTTGTTTAACGCCCGTTTTTACTACTGAGGCACCACAGGCGGTGACATTGATGATACATGAGATGAAATGATATATTGGGAAAGGATTTATTTAAGGAAGGAAACGTTCCAGGCCTAAGTTTACGGTACCTACCCGGCATTTGCCATTTATGAGGACTGAGGAAAACCTGGAAAAAAAACTCAGTCAAGGAGGACGGTACTGGTGGAAATTGAACCCCAGACCACCCGCTCACGAGTTCGCACCTTAACTACCTCGGTCACCCTTGGCGGTATATCTACGGTGATATGCACGATTTTTAAGAGAAAATTGAATTAACTTTAACTATATCTACTAAATTTACTGCCCCGGTAAATTATTATTATTATTATTATTATTATTATTATTATTATTATTATCATTAATCTCCCTTTGCAAATAATTTTGGGAAGTGCTTCTCTTGGTAAAAAACTACTAGAAAACAAAGGACATGTGGCAACTTCTGAATATATTTTCTTGATAATATTGATATAAATTATTATGCAAAAGTTTAGAATATTGAAAATAATTGAATTTACAGTTTTTATTCCCTACTTCTTTTAAGAAATCTATAAACCGACATGCTTCTAATACCACGCCGACTTGTCACTTTCATTGATTACTGCTTCCATTCTTCTGCACATACATTTCACAAAATTGTTCATCCAAAGTGAATATGACTCTTCACAAACGAGGAATAACATCAGATAAGTATCTCAGCATGTCCTGAGCTAGGGAATAGTCATTCGGTGCTCGCTGCAATATGTTCCACGAACGCTCTATTGAATGTACGTTAGGTAACCAAGGGGTAGAAGAGTGGACATTCCAAGTTCATCGAGCCTTTCGCACACATTGGCAATTCTACGTATTTTGGCATTGTATAGAAAGTTGAACTTTTCACCGACGGCTTCATGAAATTGAAATAAGACGCCCTTCACAATATCTTCTTTATATACCTCAGTGTTCACTGTTCTATCGCTACAGAACTATATGCTCTTAGACAGCACATGTTACCCCAAACCACGACAGGGTCACCCTAAAACTGTACATCTCTGTGGACAAATCTATCAATTTTGAGGGTCTCCCCCCTAGTAAAGTGGCTGTGAAATTTTAGTTCAAATCTTGATACATCAGCGAATAATGTAATGTCAGTACTAATCTCTGTTGCTCTTGCCAGGCACCGACAAACGACTGTAGACTAGAGCACACCTTCCACAAGATATCATTCTCTTGCAGACAGCGACTCTTACTGATGCCGGTAGCATGGGTTTAAAGTGGGTTGACAGTTCCCGTTTTGAAAATATTGGTTGTCCCCTTAATTGAACCGTTCAGCATGTCATCTCCAGGATTTTCTTGCACCATATCAACTCCTTTTTCACATGTGGAAAAGCTGCTGGTTACACTTTTAAGGCGCTACAAATGCATTTGTCACGTCAACTTGTCTTAGTCCTGCTAGTCAGCGAAACTCATTTCAGTTTAATTAAATTTAGTTTTAACATATTTTATTTTGATTTATTATTGAATACAAATTTTAATCAATTTACGGTTCAACAATATTTCCTTTAAAATGAACAATGTTTAAACATTCCTAATATTTTGCAACTCTTGCGATTGTCACTTATCTTGAAAAGGTCTTAATATTCCCCAGAACTGCCTAAGTTTATATGAAATAAGAGTTACACTTTTTTAAATTACAGGCAATATATTTGCATTAGAACTTTATTAAATAGCTATTAACTGGAAATAATGGAGTGAATTTTCAAACATGCTTTCCGGTTTGGTTGACAGATTAGAATCGCATGAGCAATTTAGAGAACAAAACAATGATTTAAGCAATGCATTGTTTTAGTTCTTTCTAAGTTAATTTTATTGAATGTAAAATGTTAATAAATGGTAAAAATTAAGAAATATATTGGGGGAAAAATTAAAACTCCATGCTCCTGGTTCACAGCATTAAAAACCATACCTGAGGATGTCGATACTTTATGAAATTTCATTCATAATTGATACAAAATGACATTGGATTTTATGATGCAGATTTATCTGGTAAAATATCTCAAAATGTCAAAGGAACTGCTAAGATAATGATCAATCTCTCTCTCTCTCTCTTCGTGTAGAAACACTGGTTACTGTAGAGCGTTGAATCCTTTTAAAAGAGTTATCAAGAAGAGAATAATCATCATAGAAAAACAAAATAGTGAGCTCATATTTACAGACAGAATGTCATTCCTGTGCAAGTTGGTGCAAAATACCCCATTGCATGTCTGACAATGGCAATAATAAAGAGAGAATTTCATTGTATGGGAAAACCGACTGGAAAATTCTCCCGACTAGAACTCGTTTCGGAAATGTGACCAAAACCTCATGTAGCAAAAACAGAAAACTGACTATAGAGTCGAAGAAATGGGTATACGAGGATTAAAAAGTAGTGGGAGCATATTCATCATACTGCCCAGCTAACAGAGGAGTTCGCCAGGGATGTATTCTATCTCCGTTATTGTTTAATTTATTTATATGATATTTCGGATACCCTGCTAGCGGAGGAAATGAATGCCCCTGAAGTGGACGGTACTTGCATTTCTGAACTTTTGTGTGCAGAGAATCTAATTCTTTTATCTTTAACAAGAAATGGTTTGCAAAAAGACTTCATATCCTAGGAGGTTACTGCCTAATATGGAGCATGGTAGTAAATGTTAAATGCCAAAACAAATATTTTTAAAAATATCTATATATGGAATAGATGAAAAATGGTACTGTAGTGAACAAGAAATACAAAATTTTCAACTTTTTTGTTAATAGGAAGTAATCTTTAATATGAGTGGGAAATGGAAAAGCACCTATCTATTATTAATTATAAAGCAGAAGTAAACTAAATAAATTAGTACTTCTGACTCTCATTCTAGATATACCAGCAGATGCACTGAGGATGTACAATGCTATTATTAACTTTATTCTGATATATGGAAGTGGAATATGGGGATGGGATAGAGTTGAACATGTAAATAAAGTTTACGTCGATTTTTGGAAAAGGATTCTCGGGTTCTGCAAAGGAACTTGAAACTGTGGGTTCATGAGGGGGATGGAATGCACCACTGAAATTTGGCCAAAATCGCGAAAAATATCAAAATATCGATTATATGCCCCACAATTCTCCAATATTCCTTTTTTTTTTTTTTTTATTTCAATGGCGGACGTTTCAAGTTCGTCACGTGACTTTTCGAATGTCCTTGCACACGGGGTTACGAGCTCTTAAAGTCATAATGCTGCGCGAGTACATTTCCCTGTACTTCATTTGTAACTTTTGAAATTAGCGCGTAAGCAAAGAGAAGGGGTTTTATGTGGAAGACTATGTTGGCTAAGCTGACAGACAAAAGAGTGTTGTAAAGCGCATTTTGGAGGTAAACAGATGTTTTTATATAGTGGTCTTTTGTTATTCTGTCGAGTCGTGTTTACTAAAGTGGTGTTGGTAAAGAGACATTATAGGTTATATATTATCATTTCAGTGTATTTAGCAGTTTATAGGGAATGTAATACAGTGTTTGTATATAGCAGTAGGAAGTTCAAAAAGTAGCAGATGGTTGTAGTTTAGGTTAGTGGAGTTAGTTTACAGCATGTCTTCTGTTAGGTAAATGTTCCATTAGTAAGTAGTTCATTACGATAGAACGTGAACAGGCTAGGTGACAAACGTAATAAGGGCAGAAGAAACTCTAAACATAGCATTAAGGCTGTGGGTTTAATAAACAAGCACTGGAAATAAGTATAGACAGTGAAGTACCAGTTGCAGTTCAGAGTGAGAATTTAGAAATGTCAGGAGGAACCATTGTACCTGAAGTATATACACGCACCAGAGGGAGAATTTCAAGTGCCAGTGCCAGTGAGAGAAGAGTAAATCTTGCTGCATTCGAAGCTTCTGCCATCCAGGTATGCCTTACACTGATTTCAATCTAGTGCATGCTAGTATATGAGAGGAATTATACAACGACATAAAGTGTTCTTATTGTGGCAAGCCAGCACTAAAAGCAGAAATGTCGGAAATCTCTGGCCTTGCCTTCAGAATATTAGTAATCTATCAGAGTTGCAAAATTACTATAAAAGAAATTTCAACTAATTCTCGAATATGCAATGATGACAGTATCAGGCCTCCATTCGAAGTGAACCGCAGGATGGTTACTTTATAAATATTGATTTAGCCATTGATATGAAGGTTCAACATATGACCTGTAAACTTTTTAAGGCAATTGGAGGTCGATTGATATGTCAAGATCTGTTTGCAAACCACGCTAATTGATTAAATATGGGCATTTTAGTAGCCAAAGTGCTCAAAGTCAAAAGCAATTTATTTGCTGGTTAGAATGCAATAACTCGTATAATTATAAATAATACGTTAATACGTTTCAATTCATATATCTGTAAGTACCGTTCTTCATATTTTAAATAAATGTATATTTATTATTAATGCTGTCTTAATTTTATTATTATTTGTTCCTCTTTCCAATTGGTATAATACTTAAACATCTACGGTCTAATATATTTGTAATGTGTATATAGAATTTCATATTAATAAAGATAACACCTACTACTATTTTAAGAGAAGGCAAATGTACTCACCGCACCAATTGTAGCTGCTGCAGAGCTTACAGGCAGGCACAATCGAAGGTCTGAAGCAATAGTGTCAAACAGTACCACCCTGAAGACATTTATTATTATTTCTTTTTTCTAATTTAAACATCGAGCAAGCATTAAAACTGACCTATTGCGTGGAAGAAACGCTAAAGAATGCCATGAAGGTCTGCGGGAAACATTTGCCAACGATATCTTACCGTAATTTTGAGCGTCCAAGTTTTCGCAAAGCCTTGAGTGTGTAAAGGTTGTGAAATTTGCTGTTGCGCTGACACTGCAGCACTATACGTGAAATTAACTCAGTCTCTGCTGGAGATGGATACACAGTGAGGAAGTTGGCTTCAGATGTAGAAGTAACTCAATCGACAATGATGCACGTATTAAAAGGTTTAGTTGGGTACCACAAAAGTGCATCCCTTTGAGTATCTAAGGCAGTGTCACGTGAGCAATACTACAGATAACTGCGTCAAGAATCCTGAAATGTGAGTAATGCTGATACACAAATCATGAACACCATGTTCGCCTGCTTTTAAAAGAAAACTGTGACATTTTCTATCTGTGTGTCCATTGTCTTGCATGGCATTGCGCAATGCCCCACTGCTACTACTGTAAGCGATTCAAAGTATTGAAGCGAGGGGTGGGAAGTACTTGAAAGTCCTGCAAACTCATCAGACATATGGCTCCATTACTTCGATTTCTTCCCCAGACTAAATTAACCACTGCGAAGAAAGCATCTCCAAACGAGGGGAGTAATCTCTTTCACTGACATAAACAAAAACACTACTGCTATGTATTCAACGATGGCATAGGGTAATAAATATAGCAGGAGGTCACGTTGATTCAAGAATAAATTACTTTTTAGCTGATAGTACTTTTATAATCCTCGTGTATTACTCAAAAATAACGTTCTGTACTTGTTGAAAGTTTGCAAATAGAGTTACAGGAGCATACATTACAAATATATACTTTTCTGAGCTGAAAACATCGAAAAAGACATGAACTATTGTGTAGGACATTTAGATATAATGTAGATAATGGCATAATTACACTGCCCTTGCTAAACATAGTTTTAACTTTTCATTTTTTCAATATCTTTATATGTTATCATTGATAAATAAACACATCCTTCAATATCACTGACATTTCATGTTGAAGTTATATTCCTATGTTTGATGTTAATACTCACCTATGATATTCACAACATACACTACACTCATAGTCTTATCTCCTCTGGTAGCCTCACAGAAATAAGCGCCACTGTCTGTGGCGTAAGCTGCAGATATTCTAAACCCAATCCGAGGATCATAAATCATCCTCCTCTGCCCATCATCTAAAGCCCTCTCCCGGAGTTCCTGTGGGTTTCACAGAGTTATAAAGTATAGTAAAAACAGCATTCTGAAAACATAGTTTTTTTAACAGTTGCAAAACACTTATATAATAAGTCATATTTATTCAATAGAGTTTACTTAGACATTATACGAAATAAACAGAAAATATGAATACAGTGTGTCCTGAAAATATGACAGAAATAATAATAAAGGAAAAACAAGCACTGAATTATACATTTCAATCGCTCATGACTTTCACATAGAGTGGTTGATGAACATGTCTTTGGTTTACGAGTAGGCAGCTGCCGCGCTAAGCCAGCATTGCATGAGGCGTAACACAGACAGGTTTTTTTGGGAGGGGAAATGGTGTTTTTACTATAAGGCACCAAGGTGGTGGACATTGATGATAGATGATATGAAATGATACATTGGGAAAGGATTTTTTATAAGGAAGGAAACGTTCCAGGCCCAAGTTTAGAGTGCCTCCCCGCATTAGCCAGTTATGAGGACTGAGGAAAACCTAGAACAAATCTCAACCAGGGAGAACGGTCCTGGCGGGACGAACCGCAGACCTCCCGCTCACTAGTCCGCGCGTTAACGACCTCGGCTACCCTTGTCGGTATAACACAGACAGTTACCATTATGCGTTACTGGTCAGATATATTGTGGGAATGTTCCGACATCGCCATTACAGTCGATAAACCAGAAAAGTGCTTCCAACTTTGGATTGCATGATTCCAAGAGCAAGGAGAAGAGCATTTGAAGAAACCATGTTCGACATGTGTGGGAAGACAATATTTGGCAGTCTGTTGTAGCATCACTTCTCAAGATATTGAACAAGGCCTTGGATTATGGCTGTTGGTGAACCTCGTATTGATAAAAAGAATTAGTTTCTGGTATGTTTCATTTCTTGGTAGAAGAAAATATGTTATAACTCTCCTTGTTATTTTTACTTTAATCCAACTTCTAATACTTAAAGGGTAGTTTACTTTTCTTGTTACGGAATGTAATGGTATTTTTTAAGTTTGTGTCAATCCTAGTTTTCTAGCACAGATAAAAGTTTTCATTTTCTATTTTGTGTTATTTTAGAGGATTGTGCATTTTATTTTACGTTCCCCTATATAAGGTTTTATCTCCAATCTAGTTTTAATATTTAAAAATATTCTTTGTCATCTTTTGTGTATCCTAATTTGCAACATACTAAAAATATGAATAATGCTAGTATAATTATAAGCACTTTACACATGTACACACATTTGCGTTTCGTGGGGAAAACGAAAGCCTGCTATTCTTTGTAGACGTAGAAAGTTAATCCTTTTCTCCTTCAAATGTGAGATAGCTATAGACAATATGAACACTGTGAAAGCTAAAAGGCATATTTTAACATTACAAAAAATGAAACATTAAAACTAAAAATCGCAATAAGCATTTGTGGACTCATATTTCAAGAATATGCTTAAATCATCCAAATGTACATTTATATATAACAACTCCTATATTGGATTCTTTAATCCTGAAATTAACGTATCTAACAAAAGACTCAAATGTTGAGTCATTAATAAAAATATGCAAAGAGAACCAAATCTGTCCTTTGACAGGAGTGCTACAGTAGTGATGAGAGAAACATATCTCAGGTACATACTGAAGAATCACACGCTCAACAATGTTACAATGTAATCATGTATTCAAAAGATATGACTGTTGCTCTGAGAGTGTTACTACACCTTTCATCATATGTACATGGCGAATGTGGCATGGATTCAGGTCACTTAAGTAGTAACTCGAAACTTCCTTTAAATTAATAAATTGCTCTTAGTGTAACCATACAGTGTGTCCGTGCGGGCGGTTAGTTATGTTATTGCTCCTATGATGGGATATAATTTGATATTCAACTGTATTGCCCATCGGAAAAGGGTTCACCAATAGTTCCCCTACATACTGAGATAACAGATAACAAGAGAAGACGTTTATACTAAAACAACTGCCATTTCCAATTGAAAACTACCACTATTAGTGTAAGAAGTCTTGTATAACAGAAACTTTTGAAATGTACTGTTACTGGCTGATTAAATTTGTTCTGGTTTTACCCTAAGTGAATTGAAAGTATTGACATCATTGACATTTGCCTTAAGACTACTTCCTGCAATAATGGCATTTATCTTTAGGCCCACTGCTGAAAAAATGTGAACTAAACTAGCTAATAAGTAATTATATAAAGTACTAAAGATATTATACCAACACTTTCACACGTAATTTTCTCACTCAAGAACATAACCATGTTTTCTTGAAAGGATAACCGCTGTACTGGAGCAGGGTGTTCTATCGCTTTCATTGAAGAGCTTTGTCTATCCCACATAACGAACTCAAAGTACACTCTTATCGTACCGAGTTCTATCACGTCATAGTTAAGTTAGTTTGTTTACAAAATGCGATCCTGTTAGTTCTTTAACCGCGCCCTAGGTTACACAGTGTCGCACTCTCGAAACTGATATTCTTTAAGGCAAGATGCACTCACTAGCAATTATATCTTCCATTGAATCGGAATACAATGGTTCACTCATTATTTATTAAATACTAGTAGACTTTAATCATTTACTCAACTGTAACTAGCTGCTAATGACAGAAGCATCATAAATATTTTCCTTGTTTCAGTGTTCATTTGTGTTACAATAATAAAGGTGTTTATACATAATTGTAAAAGCGGAAAATGAAAAAACACTAAGAGAAAGTCACACTTGTAATCGCTATATTTTGAACTACTACAGTTTGGTCACTTGTCTCTTGCCATAGAAGAACTTTAGTAGTTCGAAATATTGCGATTACATCTCTCTTAGTGTTTTGTTTTTTTCTGCTTTTATAATTATTGTTAATTTAGTTACATTGTTAATAGTGCTATATTATTTTTCTTACATGTGTATAGTGTTTAACGCCCGTTTTTACTACTGAAGTATCACAGGCGGTGGACATTGATGATACATGAAATGATAAATTGAGAAAGGATTTTTTTAAGGAAGGAAACGTTGCAGGCCTAAGTTTAGGGTACCTTCCCGGCATTTGCCATTTATGAGGATTGAGAAAAACCTGGAAAAATCGTTAGTCAGGGAGGACGGTCCTGGCGGGATTCGAACCTCAGACCTCCCGCTCACGAGTCCGCGACTTAACGACCTCGGCCACCCATGGCGGTTCATACTGATATTCTGGACAAATAATGTTCAAAGTAGCTGTGATATAAAGCAAAGAACAATGTCTGTCGCACTTATGAAATATAAACGGTGTGTAGATCATACTTTGACATAGATGTAGGTATCTCCACCCTTTGAAGCATTTACCAGGAAATGCTGGTGAAGATGAACACAAGTTTTGAGAAAATAGGCTCAATGTGACATTTACCTAGATCAGGGCTACTACAAGTGGACATAGTAACGAAAATATTCAGATAGTGTATTAAGCACTATCTGTTAATCGCACAAGTCCATAAGAAGGGCACCAGTTGAATTTGGGACAACTAGTAGATGTAGGGCAAGGATTCTCAAGGTGTTAAATCTGAAACCTTATAGAGCAAATGTGTCACAAATTTTGACTGAAGATGATATGGCTCTTTTTTCTCAAAGATCTTGAATTTTGGAAGTTTATTGTAAGTATTAACCCTTATCTAGTAATGCAAGAGAGATTAACATTCTTGGAATTTGTGTCTGTGTTAGTATTTGAGGTAAGCCATATTTCTTTGTAAACCACCAAAGGGTAAAATTATGATGAAATATTGGAACCCTTTGGATTTTGAGAGAATTGGTTTCATTTTGATAGCAAATGATGCTCCTTCCACGTTACGATATCTTTCAGTCTTTCCACTGAACGAATAGGTAAACGAGGAACTTTAGAAAATCCGCTGCGTTTCTTAGACTTTTTCTTTTGCTTTTCGGGAATTGTTAAAGAAGTCTACACTAACACACCATTAAATATAAATCACCCCTATAAGTTAATCACTGAAGTCTTTGAAGAAAGCTACAGGATTAACAGTTGTGAATATACTTAGCCAAAACAGGAGTTTTTTGAGCAATAGCTCGCTAGATTGATCTGAATGAATCATAATATTTTCATGTTCAAATATTATTTGGAACATTCACTATTTAAATGTTTTATGTTAAATGAAATTACTTACTCTAGAGCTCTTCTTCAGAGAGACTTGAACGTCTAGGGATGTGGGCTTGCAAGGTATAGTTAGTGGCTTGGTAAGAAACCCATAGTAAATACTTGGATCTTCATCTTCCACCAGCAGCTTCTCCTCGTCTGCAACACACAAATTGTTTAAACATTAATATGAATGGTGTTACTGTTAAAACAGCGATCTAAACACACTGTAACGTGACAGTAAGGTTAATCGTGATGACGGAATAACATGTGTTAAATGTAGTAATCAGGATTTGGAGTGGTTTTTTGGCATTCTGCCGTTTACTGTTTCCACATACACTTCCTTACTTTATATTCCCCATAATTGCATTAAAAACTTCTGGTCTGCAGTGGATTTTGAGCCACTGGGAAAACTTGCCCGAAGTTCCAGGCCAGGAGAGGTTGGTTCCCACAGATAAGGAACCTCTAGCATAAAAACTAATCTAAAAATGCGGGAAATTGCACTTGAACCAATAGGATGCAGAGGGACGACCGGAGAGGATAGCATAGTGACATAAACTTACCGCCTTCCGGAATGCCACTTGTGCTTGGATATTGACTATATATAATGAATTCGTTGGTTCATAATTTTTGTTTGTTATTCATTATTTTTTTTTTTTTTAATTTTTTGATGTTCATGTTACTACGGGTGTTCTAAAAGTTCTCGGCCTGTTTCGGAGATTTCGTGAAGATTGCCAAATTATTATTATTATTATTATTATTATTATTATTATTATTATTATTATTATTATTATTATTAAGTATTTTCCTTTAGATGGCGAACTGTAAAATTCAGACGAATAAGTGAGTCACCCGTTTGCGACGATAGTGTAAATAAAGTAGCTTTAACATTTTCTACAAAATGAACAAAACTGGGATAAGGTATTTCGTTTTGAAGGATATAACCCCAACAGAAATACAAAAAGAGTTAAGTTCCGCATTAAAGCATTCTTCCCCTTTGTTTTCGACGGTTAAAAAGTGGACTGCTGAATTTAACCATGGTCGTACATCCATTCAAGACGATGAGCGCTCAGGGCGTCTCAAAAAGTGCTACGACCGACAAGATTGTAACAAAAATTCACAATACCGTACTCAATGATTGCCGATTGAAGGAACGCGAATTGGCTGACATTGCAAAGACCTTGATAGGCCGTGTCCACTACATTATACACGAAGTTTTGTATATGAAAAAGTTCTCTGATATGGGTACCGCGTTTGTTAATAATGGACCAAAAAGCATCGAATGTGAATTTCACGAGTGTTTAGACTTGTTTAAACACAATTTCAGTGAGTTTATCCGACGTTTCATGACATGTCAGAGAGACGAAGGAGCAGTCCAAACAGTGAGTGACAATAGGGGAAAGTGTACCATCTGCAGGAAAAGTCATGGCTACGGTTATCTGGGATTCTCATGGTGTAGTGCTCATAGACTACCTCCAGGGCCCTATTTCACAAAAGCATTGTATAATATATTATAAGTGTACGGACTGGTAACTTGTAGTTGTCAGTAAGATTCTGTTCCACAAAGATTTCTGCTACACTTGTACTTTACAACTCCATACTTACAAATATATAAATGATGTTTCGTTGTTCTGTTCCACAGAAGTATTAGTCGGGCACTGGTAATAAGTGTAAATTTCTCTACAAGTGAATTTGGTTAAGTTGAAATTCCTAGGTTCACCTCCAGTATTTTGTCTTTGAACGAAGGTAATGTTAATACATGTATTTATAATGGCGGAGGGCATTTTGCACAGTTCATATAAGAAAGATTGATTGATTTATTTATGGACGCTCTTTAACATCTCAGTTCATCAGCGTCCCATTCAACTCAGGGTGTGAAACGGCCGACAAATTTTGCTCAGAGGCCTCTCTTTCAGGCTTGAGGTTCTTTTTCGTGCCGTAAATGTACGACACGGGATCCACGGCTTTACTTCCCTTCCGAAGGAAGCCATACTTAGGATTTTTACGCCCGAAAAAAATTCATCGGTCCTAGCCGAGTTCGAACCCGCGATCTTGGGTTTAGGAGGTAAGTATGCTAACCACTACACCACCAGGACCGACATATAAGAAAGAGTTGTATGTAATATGCTGATACGTTCTGTTCCTGTGTGTTTCCCATAATTAATGGACCATGAAGAGGTGTAGAAAATGAGTTCTAACATGGAATTAAGGCGTTTTCAGATCCATGTCCGTATAACATATTTTCTTCTTCTACGTGTGAGGAATGTGTCCTGAAAGTTTGGCCTTACCTTATTGACTTCATGCACAATTTTGGCTCAAGCTTCTTGCAACCTTTTGTGGAGTTATGTAGGCGAAATCATCACATATACATAAGGATTGCCCATACTTACCATTGACAAAGTAGTAGGCTGTTGAAACTAACATTTTCCCACCCTCTCGTACACACTTGTAGAATCCTGTGTCCTTATACACGGGGCTGATCACTTGTAGCTGAGCGTAGTAGTTCACGAGAGAGTTGTCCCCTTCTTCATACCAAGTCTGCTTTATTTCTGACCCGTCAGGAAACGGATAACTAACCT
Source organism: Metallyticus violacea (assembly GCA_030762175.1). NCBI lineage: Eukaryota > Metazoa > Arthropoda > Insecta > Mantodea > Metallyticidae > Metallyticus > Metallyticus violacea. Next base: position 48,734,207 of record CM060833.1, on the reverse strand, counting down.
GTAGAATTCATACCATACTTTTGGTAAGTGTAAATGAGAGGCATTCACCTATTTTATTATACATAAATATCAAGAAATTCTTTTGAAGAATATAAAAACATTTATTAAACTGTTTTTGAACATGGCATATTCAAAAAAATTAATTAAAAATTAAATTACAACGTAATAGCTTGCCAACAGTGCTCGTTAAATATTTTCAAATAACTTCATTCGGCATTACTATAATGTTCCAAAAATTTTGTTTGCTTACTTAGCCTAGTGTAACATGATTATATACTTTATCCAAATTTATACAAGTATGTATAAGTTTCTTTGATTACAGTTCTAAATGGACAAAGCTTGTCATTACTATTTACCAAACTTTAAAAAGATGTCATTATTAAAAAGGCTCACCAGTTAAGCTCGTACGAATTTTTGTTGCTCGTCTGCCGCAGTTGTTTTCGGCGCTCACATGTTTCCTCGTGACACTGTCAGTGTAAATATGGAGTCCTACAGTCTCGTGCAAGAGGTGATGATAAATGACATAAAATTGCGGGTTTGTGATAAGAGTACTTCATTGGACTTTCTGAGGGTGTTATATTCTATCAATGATGATAAAATGGTGGAAAGAGCAATAGCAAATCGTGCGTGGGTCATATTACTTAACTACAAGAACATGTTTCCACCTGCGGCCCAAAGTACTAAAAAAATTAAAAAGGAAGAGAGCAAAGCTAAGACGAACTGCAGCTGTAGTGACCCATGTCAAGAAAACCAGAATTCTTTTCAACCACTCAGAATATTCAAAAACACAACATGCTGCATAAACAGTTGACGCTAGAATGACTATATAAAACACGTTGGCGTGTGTTGAGATAACAGCTTATCAAGGGACGCTTCACCAATAGTAAAACATAGTATGAACGGCTCCTGACGAGTGACAATGGCAATCGACAATTTCTCTGGACGACAATCATTTTCTACCAACCAATAAGTCAAGAGGGACACTCCAACTTCGTCCTGGAATACAAAGAAAAGTTCTCCAAAGATTTCATGATTTTGGAAGCTATTGCGCCCAGGTAAAGGTTCACAAAGTTTTAAATAACGTAATTCCAATCTACTTTTAAGAAAATGTTGTGGACGCTTATTTTCAACGAAGTTATTCCTCGGTTGTATGGTGATGACACATCAAAAATTCGATCCACATGAAAAAGACTCCAGTGAAACGGTCAGCAATGTCAGGCTTGTAAATTGTGTTGGGGGCAAGCGTGTAATCTCGGTAAAAGAACCGCGCAATTCAATTTTGAGAATTTCAGTATTTGTATATATGTACAGAAACGTATTAAAATAGCATTTTGATATCAATAGCGTAACCTATAAGAACATCGCTAGTCTTAAACAAACATTTCACCAAAACTGTAACTCTGTTCTATTAAGACAGTAAAAATGCAGTTTATTTTACCTCATGTTCACCGTAGACACTATCTTCGTACTCTATGGGACCATATTCCTGTCGAGGGTACTGCCAATGCACTGGCACTACGTCATTGCATGCTAGCTGAAAAGTTTCACCTGCTTTTACCTCACAGATAGTGTTGCCTTCTAAACAAACAAAAAAGCTTTCTTTTACTATGACCACAGCATTACAAACTCTCATGATTAAAGTAATTAATTTATTAACCAACGATTTTTGTCATCTATCTGCAATCAGCACTTTCATTTCTTTATTTCTAATTTATAGCATGTTGATCAACCACATTTACTCACAATTTCTGTATCATTTGAAATTCTCTCTAGGAAAAGTATTTTTAGATGCATTAAATTCATTTTCTGATAGCTTCTTTATTATTTTTAATGCCTGTCCAATAAACTGGATCACTGTAGTGTAGAATTCAATGATTAATATGCATACAAATGTTGATTGAAAATGCAGAATATTTTCGATTAGGAGTGTATTGAGTTGTTAGTAGCAAAGGAGGATACTTCGGTACTTCAGCCTTGCTCAACAGCTGGCCGTTTGTGCCGCGTCCCCAAAAGAGGGATGGGGTGAGGTAGACACCGGATGGCCAGGATCCATTGACAAATACGGGTACTTTTTCATACACGCAAGACGGTAATCACTAGTACAACTCTCGCTGCAAGTACAACTTTCGCTGCTGACTGCAGGCTACGGTTCCGAGCGACAGCGGAGAGAGCCAAAGGTAGTGACAGATTTAACTAGATAATAAGGCTCTCAAGCTCAATGGCATTATAGGTCAGACGATTAGAGCGTCGTGATATAGTTTAGGCAAATGCTGGGATGAATATTTATGAATTTTGCCTGTCCCTCGTTACCTTTCATTTCATATTCTTGATTATCGTTTCAAGGTTGGGAGTGAGCGGCGTGCAGTGGTGGAATTTGCTCATTGCAAAACGTCCTGGCGTCTGTGTGCGAGGGGCTTGAAATCCTTAAAGGGCAGAGACCTTCTGCCGACATCGTAACCGATGAATAAAAGAAAAGGAATTTAAGAATGTTAGAGATTCCATCAGCGTCCATATCTGGCGCCCTTCGTGTTCCTCACTTCACGTAGGAACTTTAGTAGAATACAAAATGCCTCGTTGGGCTTCCCAGTCCAATTCAGTTCAATTCAAGCCATACTAAAAGCTACATTAGGATTTACTGACAAAAGTATGGAAGCTTTTGAGGGATTGGCAAAGAAGCTGCCAAACAATGAACGTATTATTTTTAGCCCTCTTCTGATTAAAACTTATATAATGAGGTGTATATTTGTATATTTTCGATAACTCTAACAACAAAAGGACAATCGCATATCAATATCTGGTCTTACTTTTATTCGTGTCCTACTTTGACGAGGTTCTAAGAAGCATTAAGGAGGCAAAACATGATTAGTTCATTAAGAGAAAATGACGAAAGCTTCCTCAGACGTCACTATAAAACCGGATTCCACGTTATTTCCTTCAAGGATGTAGCTTAAGGATGCATGGGCAGTTGTTTTACTGCGGTTTGAAATGTAGTAAGCTTTTATTTCGGAACATCAGCTTGCAGAGAGTTTATTAATTACCCTAACTCGTATTAAAGAAAATTATTCCGTAATCATAGATTTCCATGTAAAGTGCAATATCCAAAACTGTGGATTCTAATGTGACTCTGTGACAAAGTACATTCACTAATTTTCATCATTAAGACCTGTCTTGCAAAGTGTAAGAATTCTCACTAGTCCAAATAACATTTTAAATTATTTCGAAGTTAACTACGGATTTAGTTCTTAGAAGGAAAAGTGAAGTTCCTTTGACAGGATTATTGTTAAATATTTGCATTTATCTCAAGCTGTTTTAAACATCACATTTAATTTGTTTTGAGTGATTGAATCACACAGGAATCTCATTAGGATAATACTATCATCAAGATCAAAAGAACTCCAGCAGTCGGGCAACACAAATGAGCTATGAATGGAGAAATGGATATTAAAACTTGTTATATAGTTTCTAAATTTTATTAATGTTCTTAATGCCAGCAGCCGAATAAATATATCCCGGGTCAAAGATAGTAGTTCAATAATGCTTAACTACTGAGACATCACTAACTTTGGATACTGATGATACATGAGATATATGATTCATTCAAAAAATCTTTTTTAAGAAAGAAAGAATTTTGGTTGCTTGTCGAGCATTTGTCATTGAAGACTGAGAAAACCTAGAAAAAGCCTTGGTCTAGTGATATCGTTTGCGACTGCAATAAAAGAGGAGACATTCTGGTGAGAATTGAACCAGGGATATTCCGTTCAGGAGTTCGTACTTTAACAAAGTCAGCCATCCATGTCAGTTCAAAGATAATAATTGTACTAATATACATTTTGTGAGTATAAATTTATTCTTATAAAACTTTCACCGCCAATATGATCATTATGAAAGATGCCATGTATATATGTGAAAATCAACAATATTTTGATGTATTGGTTTTTATGAAATTAATTGTGGTTTCATGGTTTGAATTTCAATAAAGGATGACAATCATCTATGCTACATGTTCGCCACTTTTTATTCAATGTCTGTACAATATTCTCATACTTTCCCCTGGGTCTTTATTGTCTGAGGCTGGGACGCCCATAAGGCATCCCTACATAGTTCCAATGGAGATGATGGTTATGATGCACCAGGGCATCCTTATACATAGTTTATAGGTATGAAGAACTGATGGCACCTTAAAGATATATACGGCATTTCTCATGTTAAGGAAAACTCCGGAAAAAAAACTTACTCAGACAACTTAATCTGACCGGGAATCAAACCATGGCCTCCACATTAAAAGTCGCAAATGATATATCTAGACCACGGAGGTGGACATTTGCCATTATTTATGTAATTTAAATAAAAATCCTGGCTTGTAGAGATGATTAAATGTCTATATACCACCTCAGTTTTTTTTTTTTTTGATGACTTTATGAAATCTGTATCGGTGTAAAAGATCGGGTGAGATAAAATTTTGTAGCCAGTTCATTCATCTTCTGATCTGTTCCTTGCAGCAATGGCTTGCGGTAGTTTAAAGACGGAATGCACAATTTTAGTTCTGCTGCTGCTAAATATAGATTGCAAGCTTCCATTATCTAAATAATGGTTTCTATTTGTTTCTTTTATTTTGGACGCTCTTTAACATCTCAGGTCATCAGCATCCCAATCAACTCAGGGCATGAAACGGCCGATAAATTTTGCTCAGAAGTCTCCTCTTTAGGCATGAGGTTCTTTTACATGCCGTAAATCTACGACACGGGACCCGTGGCTTTTCTTCCTATTTGAAGGAAGCCATACTTAAAATTGTTAAACCCGAAAAAAATCCATCGATCCTGGCTTGGACTGAACCTCCGATTTTGGGTTTAGGAGGCAAATTGGTTATCACTACATCACCAGGACCGACACTAAATAACAAGAACTAACACAAATGTGAGTGGTTCAAAATAAATATAAGAGAGAGATAATTTAATTGAATGCCCTAAAATTGCACCTATTTAAACATCTTTGTTATCTATAAACCTTTAATTAAAATTTGGGATCTGAAGGATGAAATATCTCTACAGAAAGCGTTATATACTTACTATATTTTGAAATCGCACTGGTTTAAATTCATTCTTGAAGTTATTCTATACAATATTTTTTATTTAAACATTAAATAAAGCAAGTACTTCACAAATTCACGAAGCATACTAGTTTTCCATTCTGCTCAACTGACTACAAACGAAAGGACTTGCATCGCTAATGGAGAGTGTTATTGCATTAAATGTATTATTATTTGATATTGAAATAATTGCAAGTTTTCTCTATAATACATATATACTGTTTCATTGAAATTATCTAACAGTCTTTTAAAATATATTATTCAATTTTATAACGCAACAATCAGTCTGTATAAATTCTGATAAGCAAATAATGAGAGGCGACGTTCCAGATGGTGCATACATATAATACGTTTTATGGCAAGAGGGTTCTCTCGCTGCCACAAGCTTGCCGAGACCTTGGTTTGCACCGCGACTACAAACCAAGTCTCCTACAGACATTACTACGTACAAAAAAGTATCAGATAATAGTTATAGGAAATGAAACGTTGAAGTGTTTGGTGCTAGCGCAAACCAGCTCGCTCCGGGTGCTTTGCGAGATGTGTGGCCGGCCGCTATCACGAAATATAGATCTTTTTCTGTTGAATAGTGCTGACTTTTTCATGCAGCCTCTTATGCAATGAATTTTATGACAATAGATCTCCAAAATAATCAGTCATCACGAAGCTTGCAGTGTTTAAAGCAACCGGGGGCTTCATACACTGGCCATAGTATTCCTCAGGTGCAATTATGGTTTTAGTGTTTCGGTGCAATACTTTTCTGAGCAATAAATACATAATTAAATACAACTCAAAATCTTCTAAAGCGAATTCCTACCATATAAAATATTTTCATTCAAACGAACATTGTGAAATGACAAATGATCTCACCAGTTTACTTTTTTTACTACCCGTATTGTAAATTAAAATAGAGCTATTTAATTGTGTAATGAAATAGCAGAAGAGCTATACAAATTATTTCATTCACTTTTGAATATAAAATAAAAGAAAATATTAAAGCCAGCTCACATTTGTAACAATGTTTTGCTAGGTTTAGAAATACTATTTTTAGCTAAATGTGTAGTAATTGGAGTTTTAGTATTAACGTTAATTGAATCCTCTGTAGTTTGCATGTGTAAAATACAACTTAAAAAAAAAACTTCTTAAGTTCTTGCATTCCTTAATATTCAATGTGTGTTCTGTCGATGGAATAAAACCATGAACAATATAATTGCTATTGAAAATAGAGCAATACTTTTTTATAATGGCGAGTTTCATGGTAAAAAATATTCCTCTTAACTTCACCAGCAGTTATTTTTAGACATAGTATATTTTGGTATAGTTTTCAATTATATACTTTAGTGCACGGGTAAATATTTAAGAAACATAGCAAGTTTCGCAAGCTATTTTACAACATATTTCAAAGGATATTAATAAAATTAAATTAATATTTGTATCGAATATCTATTTAATTACTCTGAAGTAAATGCCTTCTTTCATTGTATTTAGCGTCATTGTATCGATGGAAATGTTTAGTTCATTGGTCTATTGTTGTTGTTGTTAGCGAAGATAGATTTTCCGCAAGAAATGTTAGCCCTAGCTAAGGGATTGATACTAATATCGAAAAAAAATCTTAGACACTTAAAAGGCGGAATACAACAGACTAATTAATTGGGTGAACGGGTAAAAAGATTAAGCATATTTTAGAAATTTTAGTATTGGCATATATTTCAGAACAGGTTACTATTACCAAATGCTACTAGTTTATATGGTAGTTAATATTAACCTGTTAATTTTAATAATTCTGTAATTGTGTGCTCTGCAGTGAAAATGAATTAATGCTTCTGTTCTCAGTAATAGATAATTTTTCCTTAATATTTCTGACATAATATTCAATTGACGACAGAATTTTCGCAATGGATGAAGTAATTGTTATTAAGGCAATTTTAAAGTTTTCAGGTAATCAACAGGTTATTTTCCGTACATATATCATAATAAATATTACTGATGATGTAAAAACATGTTATATGAAAGTCTTTTGCATATAAAACACAGAGAATTCCTAAAATTGTATCAATTAATGTTGTGAATTAAATAAAAACTGCATTAAGCTTTTATAGTTTCTATATTCGTAATTTTGCAATAATTATAATTTATAATATTTCATTATTGTTTCAATACTACAGTGCAAACTTTATTAAAATAACCGTGTAGTCGATTAGAAGTACATACAGGAAAGTAGTCCCTACTGGGGTTTCGAATACGAACCAGTTGACTGATTGATATTTTGCAACAAAAGTATCCCTACATTTGGGTCCTTACCTACGGTTGTGCAGGACTCCGCTCTTAGTTGCAGAACAGAAAGGCAAAACGTGATGGTTAACGAAGCAATGTGAATTGGTGACACCATCTTGGCAAACTGATAAGGTGATTTCCCTTGCCAGGCCTCTTAAAGTAAGCAAGTGCTATGTGTAAACCGGACGTAGATTTTGCTGTTCTTCCTTCCGCCCAGAAGGCGAATGGAGTTCTTAAACGGGTGCAACAGCAAGTTTCCTTAAAGCAGCGATACATCACGAGAAACATATTTGATTAGCATAAGCCTCAAGATTATTCATCGTCTAATATTATTATATTGGCCAAAAATCTTCTTTTCTATAACTGGCACCGTAACACAATATAACAAAACAAACTTAAAAAATTAGTTATTCTCCAAAGTATAGGCCTTCACTTTCGATGACTTTCATTCATCTCTCTGCCAACATTTGAATTTATTATCAACACCAATCCTTGAATTTATAATCAAAAATTATGATCATGTGTTTTTGGCAACTTCAAGATTATCGAAACCACCTATCGAAGAAATGTCATGGACTATAACAAATCATGCCAGAAGGCCCAACATCTGGACTCTATAGATTGTGTGAGACAGCAATTCTATTCCCTTCTAATTCCTGGATTTTTTGTTTGATCGATGGGCAAAAGCATTGCCTTGTTGCAGTACAGCCTCCTCCTATTTCTTAAAGTCTTGCTCAATGTGTAACTTGAGTTAACTTGTTGATTTTGTTTCTTTACGGACGCTCTTTAACATTTCAGATCATCAGCGTCCCATTCAATTCAGGGCGTGAAACGGCCGACAAATTTTGCCCATATGCCTATTTTTTCAGGCTTGAGGTTCTTTTACATGTTGTAAATCTACGGCATGGGAACCAAGTCTTTATTTCCCTTCCGAAGAAACCCATATTTACGATTTCCACCCCAAAAAAAAAATCCATCGATCCTGGCCGGGATTGAATCCGCGCTCTTGGATATAGAAGGCTAGGCACCATAAGGACCGACCGATTTCATTACCATTTAAGACCAGTTGAAATGGACAACGTCTTGAAATACTACCAAATACAAAGCACCACTTTCACTTTAAATGACTGACAAACGATTGGCTGGGGTTCTTTCTCAGAGATACCCAATGATTTCTCTTCTTAGAATTACGGAACAAGAGTTTTTCATAACGTGTCACAATGTGTTTCTTAGGTAGGGAAGAGGTAGTTTACAAATATTAACTCATCACTGGTCCAGAGCGTCTGTCAGAGCATATGATGTTCGACTTTTATCATTATGTCGAGTTGCTGCAGGAGGCAAAGTGCTTTTAAGACTAGAGTAACAAAATAAGGTTCTTGTAACAAACGTGTAGATAAATCTATATCATATATTTTAATGCCAAAGGTCAGTCGAAACATGCGAAAGGGCATGAAAATTGATTTTTTTCTTAGGCTGATTCGATACTGGGCGCTTTTATCCCATCTTTCGCTATATATATACATAACTCAAGAGTTTTTCTCTGCTACACTCCATTTTACATCTTGTATAGCACATTGTTGTCTTAATGTTTTCATTTCTTGTACCGTTTCCCAAATTCTTGCCAGTTATTGCTCTTAATTTCCAAATATCGGCAGTTCCTGATATTATTTAAATTTCATTTGTATTTGGTGTTGTTTCCAAGATAACTGCAGCTAAAGTGGGTACCACGCGCAGCTCTGTCCTTCACTGTGACGTCAACCTGCAGACTAACGCTGAGGCAGATATTTAAACACAATGCTAAGGAATGCGACTAGCATTTTGAGTCATCTTTCATTTAAAATGATAAATGTACATGACATAAAGCAATAACTTCATTCTACATTCTGAGAGAGTCGGTCCTGGTAGTGTAGTGGTAACCATACTTGCCTTCTAAAGCCAAGGTCGCGGATTCAAACCCGGCCAGGATCGATGGATTTTTTCGGGCGTAAAAATCCTAAGTATGGCTTCCTTCGGAAGGGAAGTAAAGCCGTTGTCCCGTGTCGTACATTTACGGCACGAAAAAGCACCTCAAGTCTGACAGAAGAGACCTCTAGCAAAATTTTTCGGCCGTTTCACACCAAGAATTGAATGGGACGCTGATGACCTGAGATGTTAAAGAGCGTCCTTAAATAAAACAAATTTAAAAAAAAAGCATTCTGAGAAAAGAAATGACCGAACAAATATTTTTATTACTGGTAACCGTCGATTTGAAGTAAATGTATTTTTTTTTTTTTCCAGTAAGGATGAAATGCATATGTGCGTACTTGCTTGGGCTTACCGTTCATACGAGCCAAACCACCACCCTTTTCCTTTTTGTTTTTCACTTGAAAAAGAGTTCGCTCAAACTCATGCGCCATTACGTGAATTTTTCATAGAACAGGGTAATATATTATACCAACATCTAACTGCAATTTTCTTCCGGGCTGTTGTGCCTTGTGCTGTTGGAGATGAGAATTCCAGACGTTTCGTCCGCAACTACTGCGGACATCTTCAGTGGCGTGGACGAAATCTCCTCAGAGAAGATATCACTGCGACTGAAATGATGGTTCAGGTTCAGGTTAAGAGTATTTATTGATTCTTTTGTACCTGTAGCTATTACAGTAAGGCAGTTTTTCAGGTTTTATACATAGCGTTTGGTACAAATTTTTAACTGTGTTTGTATTGCCTTGTGGTTGTGAGCATGGAGTTCGCTACATGGTGAAGACTAATTTGACCAAGAAAAAACAGCTCCTGTTGAGTATTGTTTCTATTTGGAACTTTGGGAGAGAATATGTTTTGCGGTGTTTTATTAGTTTTACAATGGATGGTTGGTGCTTAAGCCTATTGCACCATGCTAAAACTAGTGGATTATTTTACTGTACAATTCCTAACCTAGATGCTTAATTTTACTGCATAATTTTTTCCCCTCTTGGTTTTTCTTTGCAGCTTAAAATGTGCTAATTCGCTTATATTTTCCACGGTGGGGTTCAACTCATCCTATGCTGCTTATCTGGTGGGTGTTTGAGTGCACTCAGTTTTTTTGTCATGTCGTGCTGCAATGTTTACAGGAGTGTGGGAGTTTGGAGTTCTATATGAATAAGTCTATTAGAGGTCAGGATGGGGACATTTAGGAGTCTTCTTAAGCTTATATTTTGCTGCCTCTGGAGTGATAGCCGGTTAGTATGTGTTGTGTTTAACCATGCTGTGCACGCATACAGGAGTATTTGTTGGATGAAGGCTCTGTACAATATTTCAGTCCAGTTGAGCCTCATGTCAACTGTTACACCAAGATACTTTGTTGTAGGCTAGGTGGAGAGATGTTGGTTTCCTACAGTTATTGTAATTTTAGATTTGTTGTGTTTCTTTGTAAAGTGCATTAGTTAGCATTCATTGAGTTTGATGGCTATCTTCCAGTCCTGGCCGAGTATAGGAATTTGTCGGTGTACCTTTGGAGTTCATTTTTATTGTACCTGGGTAGGGATTGTGGTTGTAGAGAATGGTATCACCAACATACAGGAGAGTTTTACATTTGTGGTTAGAAGGGGTGTCGCGTGTAAAGAGGGTGTATAGAAGGGTGCTAGGAAAGCTATCATGAGGCAGTGTAGTGGTTTTTCTTTTGCAACCTGTATCTGGAAGAGTGCAAGCGTATTGTTATTATTGTTGAATTCCCTGGTGATGTCGCCGGTTAGTTTGAGAATTTGAAGTCTGTGGAGTGATTTTGCCTGAAACCAAATTGTTGAGGTGGGAATGCAGAGCTTTCTGTGGTTTGCTTTTTGAAGTGAGTCAGTTTAGTTTTTCAAATACTTTGCCCATTGTTGGAAGGAGGTTGATGGGCCTGTAATTTTCTGCGTTTTTCTTATTTTTCCCTTTCTTGGGAATCATGACAATTTTAGCCTCCTTCCAAGCATGAGGAAAGTATTGAAGTTGAGGCAGGAGTTTAATATTTGCGTTAACTGCACTAGGGATTTCCTAGGGAAGTTTTTCAAGCCCTCATTCCTGATTTCATCTGGACCCGGGGCTTTTTTAATTTTGAGTGATTTAATTGTGTGGTACACTTGCAATGGTGTGGTGTGTGGTAGTGTTGAGGGAGGTTTTTCTGTTGACCATCTTTCAGCAACGAATTGATCAGCTGATCGTTGCCTGGATTTTGCGTGGGATTTTCCTTAAATCTGTTTTGTAGCAGTTTGGCAAAGGTGTGACTGTTTCTCGAGGGTGCAAGATTAAACCTTCTGGCGTGTTTAATGCTTCTGCTATTGACTTCTCGCCAGCGGAGACTTTGAAAGCTCGGAGTAGTTTCCAGATGGATGAATCTTTGTGTGTTACTCTTAGGAGTATCTGCTCCCAGCTTTTAATTTTGCAGATATGAATATGATGGCGAATAACTGGTCGTAGCCATTGAGCTAAAGTTTTGAATGCAATTTGCCTGGTGTTCCTCCACGGTCGAATAAGCCTACGCCTAATTCTAGTAATCTTTTCATATCGGAATAGGAGGTGGAAGGTGGGGAGTTAAGAGAAGGTCGTCGCTGTTTTCATTGATGCTGTAAAGTTGTTTATGCCTTCGTCTATTTCTTGTTCTGTGGTGTACCGCTCTGTAGCTCAGACATTTTGTGCATTAGCAATTTGTAATTTTGCCAGTCAGTGGTGGTTGTGATGTTCTTAATTTGGTGTGAGAGAGTTATTCCTCTTCCAATGTTGAATTTGATGGGGAAGTGGCCTGATCTCAGGTTGTAGTCACCTGCAGAGTTGGTTGTATGTGGATGCCTCTGTGTAATATAATGTCAAGTGTGTCTGGAGGAATTTTGGGATTGCTGTGCCGGAAAGAATGATTCGGGGTGCTTTAAATCTTATTATCTAAATGCAATAAGAGTAGTTCTAGAAAACTGTTGCCAGCCCTGTTATTTGTTTGGGAGTGCCAACTGCCGTGTTTTGCATTGAAGTCCCCGGCGAGGACAAGGAATGTGGTTATTTGCTTGTTTAAAAGATCTGGACCCCTGTACACTCCAGAGACTCGAACTGGGGGAGGTTGGTAAGGGGGTTTGTTACAATGGTATTTATTATTATTATTATTATTATTATTATTATTATTATTATTATTATTATTATTATTACCATGCCTCCTCCAGCTCGCCCAGCAGATCTTTCAATTCTATAAACTGCGTAGCCAGTAATGCGAAAATTAATTTCAGGTTTTAATTTTGTTTCTGCTACACATGCTATGTCAATTTGCTGTCTCAGAAGACTGGGGAATTCATAGCTGCAGCTCCGAATGCCGTTTCGTTCCACAAGAGTGCTTTGATTTTATTATTGGTTGTGTTGTTGGGCCATCATAAAATGTTATCCAAAAATTCTAAAACTACTTCTAATTTTTCTGCTAGTCCGTTTGCTGCTTTGAATTGGAGAATGCTTGCTTTGAGATTATCTAGAAATGAGCAAAGATTTAGTTCTTTTAAAAGTGTGAAGGCTTCTTTGAGAGGGGCTGTTTCTGTAGTTGACTGTGTGTTTGTGATGCTCCTCCTACGGCGGACGCATACGAGGTTCCCGCCTGCACTGGGACCTTTTTGGTGATAGGAGTGAGGTTGGGGAGATTGGGAAAATGTTATTTGTAAGTTGTATCTGTCTGGTTAGCGACGATAACTGTCTCCGGTCTCGTTCATTTTGAAATGCTATGCAGCCTTTGTAGCTGGTCTTGATTGCAATTTGTGCAGGTTGGAGTGAAATTAGGTAGGGTTTTCTGTGGGCAGTCTTGCAACATATGCAACCCGCTGCAGTTGCTTGTCAAAATCGCTATATTTATACTGCCAGTGCTCTCCGCTGGTTGGTCCGGGACGGGCGGTGGCCGTTCGGCTGGTGGGATGAGCCTTGCCTATCCTGTGCTGCTGCTGCTCTCTTGTAATAGGCTCGCTGTGTTTTCAGTGTTGTATTTTGTGCTCTTTTTTTTTTTTTCCGATTGCTGGATATCAGTTGCTGTTTAGTTTGAGAGCGTCTTCTTTCTTGTTGAAAGCGGAACGTTATGAATTCTCGTCTCCAGTAGACCATGGCACAACAGCGAGGAAGAAAATTGCAGTTACATCTATAACTCGGCCGTGAAAGCCTACGTTCTCTTCTACCGATATGTTTGATTATCTGTCTATAATCGTAATTCTAAGAATCTACCAAAATGCATCTACAATTATATATAAAATAAAAGCAATGATGTATGCCTTATTCTACCGTTTATTTAATCTTCTTTGAATTAATTCAGTTAATCCCGGAAAGTACTTTATTGTGAGAATATTCTCTGCAATGTACAGGGACTGAGTAAAGGACATTGGAAGGCAATTTTTAAATATCAAAATGTCTTGTTGAAAATGGCATATTTTCACGACTGTAGGGATATCTTTGCTAACCCATTAGTTTCCGCTGCTGGCTTTTGGAAAGCGTAGCAGCATATTTTGCACAGATTTCTTTAGCTTTATTGAGTTCATTTCTAGGAAGAGAAAGTTCTTGTTTTAAGCATAAGATATCATTTATTTATTTATTTTTAGAGGGGAGCATTTTAGTTCCCTTCTTAATTGAGCATTGAGAACTGCCTGGTGTTTGCACGTATTTGTATTTATGTTGGAATTAGAAACAATGTATCTTTATTACTATGTTCATTGACTACATTAAAAATATCCTGCTGCACCAAATCAAAAGAAAGTTTCTTGCGCTTTCTAACCTCCATTCTAGCACATCGTACAACTAACCTCTCCACTCCTGATAGCTGCAAATGTGGCTCTATATTGTCTTTATTGTGTTCCATGGAAATCAGCTAAGTTGGAGTGTAATCCATGATTTCAAAATGATCCGAGCACACATAAGACCTCTCAGTGGAATTAGTGTGAGCAGTATTTGCTGACCTCGATGCCCGACCCGTTGGTTAATAATGTAATTATAAGATATTGCATCTATCTGTGTACAAATTATTTGCATATCTTATATTGTTTGTGTAACTCCTACTGAACGGTGTATGTATGTATGTTATCAATCTTATTTTCTATATATTTGAAATGGAAACTGTTACTTAAACTCATTGTAATCGCATAGAACCAGAAGAACTCTGCACATTTACTTTGTTATGTTTTATGACAAGCTTCGGTTCGCTAGAACCGGTTTTCGGTTATAATAGAAAGGTACTGTGAGTGTTCTTTTGTTAAAAAGTAAAAATGGGTCACACAATAGGGCGTAAAATAATAGAAGTTCCGATGCAAATTCTTCTAAAGTGTATAGCTTATTTAGGTGGCTCTAACGGAATAACATATAAACAATGCTATTAAGAATCAAGGTCGAAGTCAATAGCAACGATCTGGGCCGATCAAGATCTAAAGATCACTGCCAATGTGAAATACGGGAAGTGTATTGGCATAAACAAGAACCAATAGGAAACCTTCAGTATGGGGAGAGAGCCAAATTTATTCAAAAAGTCCCCTTGTAAGAATGTTTTTAGTGTCCTAACCAGAGGATGGAAGAATTGATAAAGTTAGAGTTTTAGGAGCCCGGAGAACAATAACAAGCTGAACAGTCTCAATTAATCATCAGTCAATTGGCGGTATCAGTCAGTCAATGTTCAATATGCGCAGCACTTAGCATTGTTAGCCAATATACAGTAGAGGAATCTTCTGTAATTTGTAAAGTTTTAATAACATCAGGAGTGATAGTACGTGAAAGTGAATATATCAACATAGAATTAAAATTACTGAACAATTGGACTAAGTCACGAATCAGGCGTAGGAATTCGGCATAGATCGTGGATCAGACAGTGCAATAGTAGCATTAGTGACGCCCAGAAATTGTCTAGATCTTAACGTGACCGATCCAGAAGCAATATATATCAAAGTATCAATAAATGGTGTTAATCTAATCTACACGTGTTTCCTTGCCTCCTTCCCTTTGACACACTGGTGTGTCATAAATTCAGCAAACATCCTGAGATCTAACCGAGGTCAAGGTAGCAGCATCGAGAGGAGAAGGGAACTACATTGGATTCAACCAATCAACCCAAGTGATAACCAACTTTTAATCATCGTCACTTCTCTCTCACCACCACATCAACACATAATCCATTAATCAACCCCAGCTCCCACTCCTTTATTAATTACTGCTGCGTCTTATCCCTATTCCTGCAAGTTGTATCAGTACATGTTGAAGGCATTTTAACGTATTGTGTAGGATTTCATCCATATAATTATTAAAGAGAGTATATGATGGCACTTATCTTTGTCTTACACCCTGAATTATAATTATAATTCAGAAGTGTTCTTAGGCGAGTTCAGCTTAAAACTTGTGTCATTATAAAGATTTATTATAGACATTATTAGAAGATTTGTCTGTACATAGTTTTTCAATATTTTCCATTGATATTTTCGTGTTTATTTTATCAAAGGCCTCCTCTGCAGCTATGAGTGGGTTTCTTTTCTTTTCTCAATAAGTTATCTTATGCCAATTATATTGTCTGCACAAATATGTACTTGACTCATCTAGCAATAATATTTAGGGTATGGGTTTTAATTTGTTGTTTAAAATTCCTGCATAAAACTTACCAAGTGGGTTTAAAATTGTGATTTATCTGTAATTTATAGGTTTGTTCCGTTCTCTCTAATCAAATGTACAGAATACATATGTTATCCGAAAAACTGACATTAATCCCTTTTATTATTTCATACATAAAGAATATGACATTTAAGCAAGCCTTGTTTCTTATTTCCTGTTACATCTGATACACAATACAGCTGCAAAAACCGCCGAGGTCGTTAAGACACGGACTCGTGAGCGGGAGGTCCGGAATTCGAATCCCTCCAAGACCGTACTCACTGATTGAGGTTTTTTTCCAGGTTTTCCTCAGTCCTCATAACTGGCGAATGCCGGGGAGGTATCCGAAACTTAGGCCTGGAACCTTTCCTTCCTTTAAAAACTCCTTTCCCAATATATCATTTCATCTCATGCATCATCAGTGTCCACCACCTGTGGTGCCTCTGTAGTAAAAACGGGTGTTAAACACTATTAAAAAAACACCTGCAAAAGATTGTAGTTTCATGAACTATTGCGTTATTTTTGTATGTACTCTTTAGAACTGCTTGGCCAAAATACCGGGTGTTTAAAAAGTTATACTAAAGCTTGGGGATGCTCCTAAAAAGAGTTCACACATAGAAGCGTATATGTAGATCAGGAGTTGCCAACCCGAGTCAGTTCGAGCTATACCATACCCGCAAACATACCAACGAAGGTCTGCAGCATGTTGTCAATCGATGGCGTTAGACATGAAGTGATGCGGGCTGCAAACATTCAGTTTGATTCGGCGTTGGCAGCCCCTCATTTAGTGTACTTTATTGGTTATATTTATGACATTTGCTGCGTAATAATTTTAGTTGTACTGTGCGCTTGAGCAAATAAATACGATGAAATTGGAGTTTAGTCACATATGTGACTTTCTTATATTACAAACAGAGGCTACACAGTAGTGCCGATTATCTATTATATTGTAATTTGTTGCTTCCATTATTGTGCATTAGATACTGCAGAACCAGTAACGCTGTATTATTGATATTTTATACCTACATGCAGAGCATGCCATGAGAATTAGGTACCTGGAAGGAACCAGTTCACATTTAAATTCAGCTATACTCTCAAATTACTGTATAAACTTCAGTGGAATGATAATAACTGAAGTTTCTCTATATTATGAAATCGGTATTTGGTGTTTTAGTCTTTTGTAGTACAGAGAAAACCTATTTTTTATTAGTTTTAACTTAATATCTAAAAACTGTACAATGATATTCCAAGAGTAAAAAGAAACTGAAATAAGGCATAACTAATCAGTACATTATTAAGGAATTAAATATTTTAGCACATTATTTCTAAATCCAGACATTATTATAATATATAAATGTAAATGTTCCTACTAAAATTAAGCCATAGATTTAATACAAGCACAATATTCCAACTAATGTTATAGCATTCTTAATAATATTTTTTCAACAGTTACATCTATTAAATGCGCCAGTTTTATCAATGTTAACTTTTCATTTAATGAAAGAAAATAAATTACATTGCAGCCTTTGGAAAATTCAGTACTACTATAGATAATAAAATACTGTTTTTAATCAAGTCTTTCTTCTCGTTCTGTAAGTCACGCCAAAAATAACAACTCTTAATGTTAAACATCACGTTCCTGTACACGCTATTTATTTTCTATATGTATATGTAATGTACATACATACATAAATACTTAATTCAAAAGCTCAATTCTGTACCAATATTGCTTTAAAAATACCTGCGTCTCTTTCGAGAGCTCTTTGTTAAATACCATATTAAAGTATTACAACTGAGTCATTGCTCTTGATGTTGTTTTAGTAAATTACCTACGATATTTAAGTTCTTATTCTAAGTAATTAACACTGGGCCCTTGACAGCTCTTTCGAGCAATACGTTGCCACCGTCAACAAAGCTCCGCTATGATGAAATATTGAGTGTCCCTGCATCAATCTGAACAATGTTCACATACCTGTGTGTCATTACATATATATATTATTCATAGATAACAGACAATGTTATACAAACTTATCAGTTCAACCGGGCTGATATCAGCGCAATATGCCCGCGAGCACACACCTTTGCCTATTCAAGTCCAAGGACGGAAGCGCACTAATCACAAGTCTTGGATTTGTGTCGCCCACTAGTGATTATTTTGCGCATTAATTCGTTTATTTACATTTACATCCATGCCTCATCATTGAATAACACTCATTACGGTTTTATGTTGCCACTATGTTCGGACTCGAGACACCGGATGGAAAATTGTATTCTCATCAGCATCCCCCTTTTTTAAGACTTGCACTTCTGTTTATTTGTTTGGCTGAAATTTCATTAATTTAATCACTGCATGTGCTGCCCATAGTTAACTTTTACTGGTGAACGTTTTAATCGAGCACCGATATCATCATTCCCGTATTTGCCTTCTAAACCCAAGGTCGCGGGTTCAAACCCGGCCAGGATCGATGGATTTTTTTAAGTATGGCTTCCTTCGGAAGGGAAGTAAAGTCGTGGGTCCCGTTTCGTACATTTACGGCACGAAAAAGATCCTCAAGCCTGAAAGAAGAGGCCTCTGAACAAAATTTATGGGCCGTTTCACGCCCGGAATTGAATAGGACGCTGATGACCTGAGATGTTAAAGAACGTTATTAAATAAAACGAATAAAAAAAAAAGAAGATATCATCAACTTTTTCCTCTGTTAAAACCAGATGTCTTCAATTTTCTGCGGTTCAATACAGATGCTGTAGTTTGGATTTGTTGATTATTTCATGAACCTTACGGCTGTTATGATTCTCGAGATTTATAAAGTTGCACCAAATGAAGCTTTTCGTTCTGTAGTAAATTGCTAGATGCCTCACGTCTTCACAACTTAAACAACATCACAGACGCTTCTCCACTGTCTTGTACTCGGATGTCTGGCCTTGTATACCAAACTTATCGCTATCCGTTAGTGTGATGTGTGTGACCATGCAAATGAGTTACGCAACAGTGAGCTCGTTTAATCTGAATAGCATACTGTATTTAGTTTCTCATCATTTTCCTATATACTGCTTAATATACAATCTTACTGCATATATTTGAGCCCTAACTTTATTGTATTTATCTTATTATTTTCTTTGTGAACAGTCTTGAAATATGATAGTATAGTATAATATTAGTTTGTTAAGAAGAATACTTCTCAATTTATGCTTACTGAAAATAATGCAGAAATATACAAGCAAACCATAGGTTTTTCCTAGAACAAACTTCGTAACTTCGTAAGGAAGCTTCTCTTTACCAGTTAACTTAATTATGACTTCTTTAAGAGTTCATAATTATATAGTTATTTATAAATATAATAAACGGTGCATAAATAGTGCTGAGTTTGAGAATAAAGTTTATAAAAGTCTTCATATATTTAAAACAGCATTTAATACTGACGATACAATACGTTCCCTTAGTTAATTCCGTCTCCGACAAACAAAATGGCATTCACTGTCGAAAACTCCTAGAAGGCATTTGAATTCTTAACTGCAGTTACGGAGTGTTCAAAAAGCACATAACTAAATTATATTTTTCATTATTTTCCTACGAAAACAAATATTTAGTTCATTCAAGAAAGAATTTACATATGAACTTAATGAATTTTTTAATTGATATGTTTGCGTCGATGTGCAAAATTAGCTATCACAGAGGCGAGTATATTGCTTTCCTTAACGCAATCCAAACTTAAAAACTCACACGGAAAATAGATCCATGAATATCATCACTTTCGCCTCTGATTTTCTGCGGCAGTCGTCAATATGTTCGTCATCTTGCATGAACAACATGTTCCCTGTGGCATTATTCCTTGAGGAAATGTAAATACACTAAGTCAATTATTCCCAAGGACTCATTACATACTGAACAATAACAGTTCTGAATAAAATTGGTTAGGAAGTAGGGATTTTCTGTACCTCGGATACTACAGTTCTGCTGGTTTGAATTTTGTTAGTGCACCGTATTAGCCCCAGTAACTTTATTCGCAGATGTTGCTGTTAGAGGTCTGCCAATTTCCCTTCCAAATCGTCGGCTAAACTTCCGGATATTTCCAACTGGTCTTTTTGCACTAGGAACATTCGTTTCTTGAAGGAACACATTATACTCCAATTTGAGAGATAACGAATATTCAAACTAAATTATAATATGCTTAATTAAGTTTGGAGCTGGTATGTCGTAAGAGAAGAAAACGATATTAATTTTTCTTCTTTAAGTCTTTTTTTTTTTTTTTTACACCTGCACAGGGGTATATAAAATTAATTTTCGCTTTTGAGGCTTCCAAAGAAATGGCGGAATTATTTTCAAACTTGCGCAGTTGAGTCGAATGTGATGACCGTTTATAATGACTATTCTACATATGCAACGTCATCATAAAATCGACCAATGAAATGAAAGATAATTTGAATTTTAACCAATCACAACCCGATATCTCAGGGAAATTATCGGAAGGTTTTACCAAATCCCTTTACCATGCGAAGTACATTATTCTTTTGACCAGTGTAGTTAACTCTATACTCGCACTATAATTCCTGAACATCATACACATTAATCAAGAACATCATTCGGCAATACTAAATAAAGTGCGGAATTCTGCTTTCACATCTTCATCTACTAATTCCCAAAAGTCCCTTGTATCCAATTAAATTGCAGTCCCTTCATTCAAATTTGATACCTGTGTTTTCAGTAATTATATATTTAACTGTATATTCACTCATACAATTGTTTTGGCGTATTCAGCCAAAAAGCCTGAAACAATTTTGTAAATTAGTAACAATGCCTATCTAAGCAACCATAATTTTGATAACAATGTTGCTGTTCAGAATGGTAAAGTTTTGTTTTGTTTTTCTAAGTTGGTATTTATAAATCTAACGTAGCGATTGTAACAGTAGACTTTCGTTTATTTCATTCCCACGGTTTCTGAATAGGTAGATATTCATAATTATACAATTGTTAATATTCAGTAGGAGAATTTCATATATAAATTACTTTTATTCTTATTCTACTCATAAAATAGCCCTAAACCCGTATTTGGCTCTTCTCTATTGGTATTACTGATAATCGACATTCGTTTGTTGCAAAATGACTTGAAAAGTTAAGTATTCATTATAAAAATATACAATTATAATTTATAAGTCAAATTTACGGGAATTATATTTAATTTCTCATTTTAATAGTGAAATAGTCCCTATAAATATCATTCGAGGGTCTAAGCTATCCAGATTTACTCACTACGTTGGTGAATATATTGGCAATCTCAAACCCCCTTGTGATATTACTTGTGATAAAACTCCGTCGTTTACTTTGGAAAGCTTGAAAGCTGATAAAGGTGATAAATGAAGACGAAGGACATAGTTTTTTGGGATAAAGACAGACCTTCTACCCTGAATATTGACTTTATACAGTGCAAAGGTTTGGGAAATATTTCTGTATCTATAGCTTTCGGATCCAATGTGAGAAAAGTTGTTCATGGTTTTCTACATCCCCATAAATTAAAATAGAAGAGTTTTCTCACGAAATTACGAGATTAAAATATGATCTTTCCTGCAATATTTATAAATTATAATTCAAATTTTCTCTGTGAGTATACGGTACATAAGATTTATAGTAGAGCTAATCCATATTTTGAAAAGCCAAATTTTAATTTTTTAAACTTTTTATGATCCCTGTTCCTTTTTAATCTAAAACCCACAAACTTCTATATCCTTAATAAATTGACTTGTTAAAAATGTTGCGGAGTAAACGAAACAACAATTTACACGTGCATTTTTCAGAGTTAAATTTTACCAAAATAATAAATTAATGTGCAAAACATGAAAGTTTTATAAAGAAAAACACTTAGTAAAAGTTTCATACATGCATCTAATTACTTTAGGTAAACATATAACTGAAGTGCGAAAAATATGGAAAACCAGATTAAATACCAGGCCTTTACGGCAAATATCCAGAGCCATGTTTAGCTTACTGAAAGCAGATAGGCGTCGTGTGAATCCCATATTAATAATGTCTATGTCTTCCCATTCGTAACATTTCTTTATTTTCGTCAGCTGCCCTAGGGCCCAAATTTGGCTCCCTGTAACTTGTGACTTTTGAAAGGAATGTTTCAAACTGCCTTCATAACCAAGAAGTTTTCAACGCATTTGTTTTTATAACAGTTTGGGATAAAATTCTTGAGAATTTGTTACACAACCGTCATCTGAAGAAATTAATGCTTTACTCCCCATTCAGACCATAAAGGGAAAGCACTATGTTTCACATTTGATTACATAATCTAAATGATATAAAAGTATTTTTGCCTCCATCTTAACGACCCTAAGGCTTAAAGGTACTTTATATCACATATTGGCCACTATTCATTCTATCTCCGTAAGCTGCAAATTTCCATTAAAAATACATTTTCCATGTCAAAATATTTTCATGAAACATTTCAAACTACCCTGTCTCACTAAAAATCACAGCTTACTAAATTGACTTCAGTTATTCCTGAGTGATGTCTGTAACCATAGAATAAGCTTTGAACAAACAAACAAAATTGAATTACGTGATATCAAATTAAATAAAGCTGCATGTGGCTTGGAAAAAAAAACAAGAGATCAGTCGTTTGCTTAACTACTCCTTGGTTCTTCGTCACTGTAGATTTGATCCAGTTGTTTTGGGTAACAATAACGTCAGGCCAATGCATCCTGTAAATTAAATAAACATTTTAGATAAATAAAACATATTTGCACTGTAAAACAATGATAGTCTGTCAAGGATGTTAAAATAGAAAAGTTCCATTAGAAGAATACAAAAATAAAAAATCGATCAACTTAATGAACAGATGCGAGGTTTAAATTGAAAAATTTTAACCAGATGTTTTATAGCAATATAATGAGGTGAGCAATAAAGATCGGGGTATGACTCAGGCGGTGTTGGGTGGTATCAAATTCCTTGGGACCGGCCATTCTAACCTTGGGCTTGGGCGTTTTCGCGGTTTCCTTGATCGCTTAGGCGAATGCTGGAATGGATCTTTCCTTTTCATGAATTTTTCTCTCTACCATTTCAACTCATTTATTCTATCTCAGGGCTGAAAGTGTCAGATGAAGTGGGTTGGTGCTGTGTGCGATATAATGAGGGCTTGCGCTTTGGAAAGGTTTCTGTCCCGGATTTGGTGTGTAAGTGGCCATTTTGAGGAACAAGAACTCCTCGGAAGGGAATTACATGGCGCTGGAGTGCTCTTTCTGGAGATAATATTGAATATCCGCATGTATGTCCTATGACGTGCTTCACCGCCTGTGGGTCCTGATCGATCGTTGTCGCCCTCGCCTATTCCTTTCTTCCGGAAATGTCAGTGCTAGCGGCGTGGACACAAATGGACAGCCCTTGAGCAGGCTGAATTTGCAAAAATTCTTCCTTTGTCCCTACCAATCCAATCCAAGTTGAGAAAAATGTAAATTATTTTATTGAAGGGAAACCAACCTGTCCTCCATTTCTGCTGCCAATTATTTCTAATATTCAAATTGACGCCCTCTCGTGATCTCTGGACAAGAGTTGAACTAAAAATTGTACTATAGAGAGTAAATTTTAAATACAAGAGAAGACAACAAAACTTGCTTAAAATAGGCTAAAAATTGACTTATTCGCAAAAATAAGCTCGGCAACATAATTTAAAATTAGAATTTAAGGCAAAATCACATATTAAATGCCTTTTTAAAATTTAAAATATTAAAGTTTAACTATCAGACTAAACACTTTAAAAAGTCTCATTTAAAGACTTTTAAAAGAACTTTATTGTTAGCCTGGTCGGATGTCAACTTGCAAATATTACAGCTAATAAGTTTCTGTTTCAACTAATCAAATCAGGAACCTAAAACAACATTAAACTTTTATAGCCCTATAAATGAAAACCTTGCAAACCTCCAACAGGCGTTGGTCACTAGGTCAAACTAACGAGAGGGTTCCGCTCTTACAAATTTTAATACAGGCAAACACGTGGCCATTGATTCTGAAGCGCTCTCTGCCAGCGGAGAGCAGAAAGAAAAGTGAACGCGCTAGAAACGAATACGTCATATTGTTTCTCAAAAAGTTCCTTACCTGTTCCAACTAATAGGCACAAGATACAGGATATGTAGCTTTCCAGCAGGGACAGAAGATGGGCATTAGGCTAATATGTGCAAAAACGGCACAGTAACCGCTATAAAATATATAATAAGAAGCATGTTAGAACAGCTGTCAATCAATATCACAACGACCATGACCATAACCTTCTACTTCCTGTGTCACAGCCTCACTCTCACCTCAGTTATTGACGACAAAGCCTCATTTTTAGAATCAGCCGCTGAGTGCCAAGTAGACTTTTTATTCCTCTGAAAATGTATGCCATAGTGTCGGACGAGACCTCAGGCCAGTAAAAATATGAATCCACCATTCGGACATGCCCAAAAAGCCAGGTAAGTTTATTAAGATCCAAGACTCCGACTGTGAAAGCCTACGTATGTAAAATATAAAATGTTTTAGGAAACTGTAATATAAACTCATTGGTTTAGAATGGTTATTTTATGTAGGAACAATCTACAACAGGTAGAACATTAAAATTAATTCGTAGAAAACATTAGAAAGAAAAGAAGTAGTAACAAATGTGCAGTAACTGAAGATACAAAATAAAAATAATATAATTAAAAAGATCATTTTTCTCTAGTCATGATTTAGCATAATAATCTCCTGTTTATGCCACATTTAGAACGTCAGCTAATTAACTTTCAAAGGTGTTACTAAACATAATGAAATATTTCAGCTAAGCGAGCTTCTAAAAACGAATATATAACAGTCTCAAGTAACTGGGTTGATAGATTTGGTGGAGGATATTTCTGTACTTCAAGAGTTGCTGGCGGCTGGCCGTTTGTGCCTACGCTCCCAAAGGGATGCGATGAGGTAAACACCGGGCGGCCAGGATCCATAGGAATCTCTAATTATGCTTCACATAGAACACCCCGGCGCCATTACTAAGAACTTTGAGTTGTGTACTATGATAGAAATTAGTATCCACTTTTCAATTGCTTTTTTTTTTTTTTTTTTTTTTTTTTAAATTATGGGTAATATAATTAGGGAAGTACACATTTAATAATTATTCTTGCTATTACTCAATGCCGTAAATATTATGTTTAACATTTTTTGCATATGCAAATATGCCACACATAACCCAAAAAAAGCAAGGTTAGGAAAATAAATGAATTATTTTATTCTGGCTACACCATAAGAGGTCAATGACTTCATTAAGTGGCGTCGCTTATTGTAGTAGATGTAGCCAAAGAGCTACCATTTCTAACTCTCCTATTCTACAATCGCATTGTCTAAATAAATGTCAGGGAATATTAGACTTACCAAAAATCATGATACCGATTATGAGGAATGGTAGGAAGCAGTTGAGATCCAGGAATGCAGGAAATGATACGTTTCCGATGATAACGCCGACTCTGCCAAACATCATCGTCAAGCTCACAGCCATCGTCCTGCAACATGACGTAACTACTACTGCAGAAAATGACGCACATTTTGAGGAAATTACAATATATATAGAAGGACTCCACTAGTTCGAAATATAGCGATCTCAAGTGGGACTTTTTCTTAGTGTTTTATCCTTTTCTACTATTATAATTACTGTTAATTTGTTACATTGTTAATAGTGTTACTTTTATTTTTATTTTAATTTTATATATAATATATTTTGCGTCTAGAATCTGCTTTAAAATACTGTAGCGTAAATAAATACCCTTTGCAATATACGCAAATACAGTTTATAAAACATTAAGAGAAAAAGAGCTCAGAAAATTACTTCATGGGTGAAAATAAACATAGTTATAAACCTTGTCCGTTCATTTGGCTACCATGCCACAGTCGGCAGCGCCGGTACTTCAATTTCACTCCCTCTCTTTGTCACGTCGTCTTCTGAACCTATTCCCTGTCGGTCTCACAAAAATCGCTAGACAATTAGCTCTAGAGCAACTCATGTATATTATTTTAATTATGAATCACTCTTTGTATGTTGATCAATTGCCTCCTTCCAAAACTGCTATATGAACCATGTTCAAAGCAAAACAAAAAATATAAGCAAAAAACATACATTTTCATCAGATGGAAAATTAGACGAAAAAACTTCCCCCAACAAAATCATTTCTTAAATTAATTAGCACAATAAGTGGATGTTAACGTGAAAAAGAAAATGTTCTATCTATAAGTTAAGATACGTTATAGAAATCGGAGTTGAGGTAGGGGTGCTGTGGGCTGCGGCACGCTTGATGGCCTTTTAGAAAATTTTACCTTCTCCCTCTTCCTCCTTTCTATCTGCTAGCAAAGTACAGCACTCCACTGTAAGCTGTTGTTGAATGGCAGGCTATTATATTTTCGTGTAACTTCGTGAAGTTGTTACTTTATTTCATTTTGTGTTAATTGAATGCAAATAAAATGAACACAACACAAAATTTAAACCTTTTTCTCTGCAACCATTGGAGGATAACATTTAAATTTTAAAAAAAGCTGGTTAAACCAACTCTAAGTATTAATTTGAGTCCAATTGTGATTTTGAAACATAGGAAGCATATAATGTTTTCTGTAGAGACACGAATTCACCCTATAGGTTCCAGACTTTATTCAAAGGATCATGAAAACTAGGAGAATTAATTAGTATTATTACTTATGATATTTTTATTAAAGTCTCTCTCTCTTTCTGTTGAAAATCAGGCATACACCTATGAGTATTAATTCTAATTATTGAGATTCTAGAAACTTGCGATCTATATGTAACGGTAACAGTGATAAAGAAGTGCACCTCAGGTTTATGCTGCCGCGAGTAGCCGCTGCTATAACTTATGCTAAGCAATACGAAGAAAATTATCTTTAGATATAAAAACTCAACTGCTTTCGCATTAAAATGATATTGCAGAGATGGATAATACCTGTGAGATGTTGGGAAAAGATCTACCACAACTCCAAGCAAGGCTATGACACACATGGAGGCTGTAGAGATGAAAATGGCTGCTAGAACCAGAAGCATTTCCATGCCAATACTCCAGTACATCGCTATGACAGCGACACTTCCCACCAGGTAGCCTGAAACTACAATAAAATAAACTTAACCTAATATCAATTAGCACATAGCGCCTAGGGTTATCGAGGACGATCTGCACTGAGTCTTGCGTATTTTAAAGCGCCCTTCGGAACAAATAGTCCCTTTTAAATGCGCATCATAAATGTCTATCATATTTTCTTGTAATTCATTGATTGTGTCTATATATTCAAGAACAAATATTGTTACAATTATTTAAATGCTTCTTGGACACCCTGAAAAGACATCGTGAACCTCCGGGAATCCGCGGACCACATTTTGGGGATCCGCGAACCGCATTTTGTGGATTGTTGATGTAGTTTATTATTCTATAGCTTTGTTAACGATCAAGGAAAGTACATTGAAAAATATAACCAATCATAGGCTGAAGCATGCACTGTTGCTTGATCCTCAGTTTTTGATTGGTGTAATGGTTTACACGAATGCCGGTAGGGAAAAGCAGTGCTATTCCGGGAATTCCCAAGCACCATCTCTACGAATGTGATCCATAATATGCAATAGAATATTTTCAAAAAACGTCTTATAATTTTTCGCTGTCCTTTAAATTTAAAATTTATTTCACTCTATTACGGTACCAATTACGTAATACAATTAATAAAAAAGATGCTCATATATAATAAAAATGGATTTATTCAAATTTAACCAAACAACTTTTCAATGCTTGATTTTTATTATATCTGAATGTACATATTTATCTTGTTAAATTTGCGCATTACATGACTTCTCCAGAACAGTACAGGTTATTATCTACATATTATAGTTGCATAAATGCAAAACATGGATAGTTGTGTACTTACCTAGAATGGTTTTCTTGCCAAGTCGATTAATGACGGAACTGGCGCAGAGGTTATGAAATGCAGACACCACCCCAATCACCATAGAGTACATATACATAGTGTTGAAAACAATAACCTATAAAATTGTTAAAAACGAATCTGTCATTTCTGTACTATAAAAGTAAGAAAGTAATATACAAAATAAAACAGTTTCCTTTCACTAGTTGCAGACATTTAATAATATTTCTGCAGGCAACATGCTTTAGTGACAGATATTCTGCTGAGGAATTTTTATGTTTAAAAAGTAAGTGTTTTAAATTGAAAGATCATAAATTAAGGTAGGGACATTTTGGATAAGTTTACTTTTAATAAGTAGAAAAGTTTACAATATAAACATTTAAAAAATTTAAATAGACTATCTTGCTAGAACCACAATAAAGAGAAACAAGTTAGGGAATGTAAAGCTTGTGCAAATTTTTATTTTATTTTTTGCGCACTGAAAGCAAAATGTATCTTCAAAATAACTGTAGAGTTTGTAATATTCAAGAAGATATTAATCCCAATGCAGAAGTTGAAGTTTCCGTCATGTATGAAAGATCTGTCACCATTAAAGTTTTTGTTTTAATTGTTAAACCACAGTTACTACAATTGAGTAATTTTACGAAGAAAAGAAATACCTAAGGAAACTAAAACTCCTTTCCACTCAAATGTTTTAAAAGAAACAACTTTGACTTTTGTGCATGCCAAAAAAGTTCTCTTGATTGCTTACTCGTTTATTTATTGAAATGCTAAGAAAAGTACACTTACATCCTGTTTACAAAATGCTGATATACACTGTCAACAAACATATATCTCTCCGTGCTTATGTTGGGGCGGAACGGTGATAAGATTCTATGAGTGGTTGTGTCTTATCATCAGCATAGTATTTTCATGCACAATTAAAATCATTATTGCTTAGAAACTTTCCTACATCCATTTATCGGTCATTTTATTTATTAATAACCGAAAGAGCAGGCCGAATTGAGCAGATATTTTATGAACTATTTACAAAGGAGGAGTAACGTTTGTGCTGTGGTCAACAAACACGAGCGTCTGTTCGCATTGCATTTCAGCTTTCGTTATACAGAGAATACTCTTCTAGGTCTTTCTTAAGATATAACCACTGTGATTACAATCTAAGTATTGCTATCATTCGTTAATATATCATACATTGATCAAATTAATTCCAATTCCTAGCATAAAATAAAATATGAAAATTGCTAAATGGAATACTCCCTAGTTAATCTACTGCTCTACGCTAACCTCTATCGTCGGTTCGTCTGTAGTATCCTATTGCAATATTTAAAAGACAGAGATTCAGGCGCCTCATCACATTGTTTTGCCATAAAAACAAAAGGTTTTCGCACAGTATCCTTTCCTTGTTTATTTATTTCCTTCTTGTTATTTCTCTATTTTGAGCTCCTTCTCTGTTTATCAAATATTTATTCTTCTTGAATGCATTATTATCTCTTATCAATGATGTCCATTTTTTTTTTTTTTTACTTTGTTTAAACATTGTCCTAAAGGTTTCATTATGAATTATTTTCAAACAATTTTCTGCATGTTATTTCTTTGTTGCATTTGAACAGTTTCAATATATTCTGTTTGTATTGTTGTGTTCCTGTACATTCATATATACATGCATAATATCATTTTCATTTCCACAAATTATATTTTAGATTCCTTCGATCTCTACACATTTCTCTTTTAGTGTCCATAATTGTCATATAAAACTCAAGGGACCTTTTTTATTTTTAAATCATACATAATCTCAACAACTGCCAAAAAAAGTTTTGCAAGCTATTTCTTTCTGTCTAAACATAGTTCATTCCATTTATATGTAAGTTGATATCTAATCTTATTAGTCTGTATTTTTAAACTATATCTCAGAGCCTTTCTCAAAAGTAGGTGTTTTTGAGTAAATGTTTATACTGACTTTAGAAATAACTTCCATTTTTATCCACCACGTCAAGTTTGTAGACGAAATTAAGATTTAAATATTTCAATTCATTTAAACACAAATATCCAAACATGATTTTTTTTCCCCAAGAACTATTTTTTTACAAACAATTTTAAAAATACTGTAAACAAATGGCTTATTAATGTCCTGGCTACTCTGTAACAAATCATAAAGCAAAAAGATTTCATTAATTAATCACATCATTTCCAGGTCAGACACTGACAACTAACAGCAGTAGTTATACCAACCTAAAGGCTTACAGGTCTGCATTGTGAACTTTTCCTCCAAAAATGATCAGTACCTACTGTCACTTACAACGCTTTCAGTTACAAATCTTATAATTGAAGTAAACTTGGTTCAGTTGCTAAATACTGCGCTAGATAAATAAAAACTAACCACGGTTCTCATATCAGCATAAAAAGTGAGCCCATGTTTTCAGTCATCTGATACCATGCAGACCAGTGTATCATTCTTACTTCTTCTAATACTAGTATACATATTATTCAGAGAGATGTTGAACACTCCTCTAGCATGTAGGTCCTGGTGGTGTAGTGGTTACCATACTTACCTCCTAAACCCAAGATCGTGGGTTCGAACCCGACCAGGATCGATGGATTTTTCGGGCGTAAAAATCCTAAGTATGGCTTCCTTCGGAAGGGAAGTAAAGCCGTGGGTCCCGTGTCGTACATTTACGGCACGAAAAAGAACCTCAAGCCTGAAAGAGAGGCCTCTGAGCAAAATTAGTTAGCCATTTCACGCCCTGGGTTGAATGGGACGCTGATGACCTGAGATGTTAAAGAGCGTCCATAAATAAATCAATCAAAAAAAAAAAAACTCCTCTAGCATAGCATCAACGTTAGCACAATATTGGGGTAATTTTAATGCAGTTTTACAGCACATGGCCAAAATTATATTAGAAGCTTTTTTATGATATCCTTCAAACACACCATTCTACAAATATGTTTCTGAAACTACGTGTTGAAGGATTCAAAATATAACATTTGGAACCCTAATGGCATCAAAGACCCAAACTCAGGCGTTTCACTATGGGTCAAAAATCAATTTTTGTACCAAGTTTCCTTTTACCAAGAAACCAGAAAAATTTTCCTATGTCCCGCATCTTTATGGGCTATTTTTTCTAGAAGAGAGTGAAATGACTTTATAATGTGTTGCCTGAATAAAATTTGTTCTTTTGACGAAAATGTTATTTTGATGAATTATTATAATTTGATTCTTGATGCAGAAATGCTTTACGGTGCTATTAAATACAGAT
Source organism: Metallyticus violacea (assembly GCA_030762175.1). Lineage (NCBI taxonomy): Eukaryota > Metazoa > Arthropoda > Insecta > Mantodea > Metallyticidae > Metallyticus > Metallyticus violacea. The sequence continues at coordinate 48,703,120 of CM060833.1, read as the reverse complement.
GGCATTTATAGTTTTAATTTAGGTAGAAAAGGATATTATTTATAGTAGCATTCATGTAATGTAAAAAGCACACTTCAAGGAGTTTTTATTTTTGCTAAACTAAAAATAACAACCTTACTATTTTAACACATGCAATGTAATGAATTAAATTAGCATTTTAAAATAAAAAACTTATGATAAATAAATAAAATCTATTTTGAAAACAAAGTAACTATGCTTTTCAAAGAATATTTTCTTATAATCAATTTTTGCTAGTTAGGTCACTTTTTCTACAAACCTTTCCAATTTATAGTCCTTACATCACCCTTTTGCTCTATTATTATTTTTTTTTTTTAGAGCTGACATAATAATCAATACGTTTTCTTAAGAAATTGTTTTTCCTAATTCTACATGAAATTGAAATTAAATTTATTTACCATTCAAATTCAAATATAAAATAAATGTACTAATAACTAACATATATCTTTTAAACCCCAATCAATACCTAACAATAATAACAGTGACTGAACTCCAATCTTCGGTTCATTACTAGTTTCCTATTGGAATATCCAGAAGGCTTTGACTCAATTTCTTCTATAATCCACATCTATTTCAAATAACAAATAAGTCTGTCACTAAGCGAATTCCTCAGCGAGTTGTTTAACTTTTAATAGAAATCAATATGAAATTATAATTGAACCTTGTTAATTAATAAAATGAATTAAGTGTGGTATTTAGGAACCTAATTAGAATTCTTGCAATCTATAAGCTTCACAAAAGAGAAACTGCATTTTTTAGATTTATTATTATTATTATTATTATTATTATTATTATTTTATTGAACTGCAAAAATTAGTGGTATACTATTAATTAAATTAAATATATGACTACTGATAGACAAAGCTATACCGTGTGGGTATTTTTAAACATTTTTAAATGTAACCATTTTCATGAACTTACCCCCCTTGATTGCTTCACATTCACGAAAATAGAGAAAAACAACAGAAAGTTTCCAGCTTCATTGACTTTGAAATTTGATTTAAAGTTTATTGTATTAAAAATATATAATGCAAACTTTTCTGAAGGTTAACACATAACGTTCATTTACAGTACATACAAATATAATCCTCAAACACATATTAGATTAATATTTCACATTTGTTATCTTCACAACGATTCTTTTGTTAAATACAAAACTATGATACGTTATAAATATAGTTTATATGCTGATTTAATTATTCATTTTATTTTATAGCAATACAGAGAAAATTAAACGCAAGACCCCTTTTTAATATTCTGTTTTCTTTACTCCTAATAGTCAAATTTCCCCAACTTTCAGAAACTACTTTTCTTATTTATTTAAATGATATATGCCATTTTTTTTGAAGAAACAAATATTGGTGTCGCTAGGGCGAATTTTAAATTATCTGTTTCAGGTATGCCCCCCTCTTAATGGCCCGATTTCCATCATTTTCAGGAACCATTTTACTTATTTTATTTACGTAGTATATGCGGAGTTTTGTTGCGGAAAAGCAAACGGTACCCCTAGAGTAATATTTAATTTTTGGGTTTCAGGTAAACCCCACTCCTAATTATCTGATTCCACTGATTTTCAGAAACTTTTTTCTTACTTGATTTAAATGATATATGCCAAGTTTTGTTGTGGAAAAAAGCTTTTTTTTTAATTTAAATTCTTGTGAAACAAATATTAATGTCACTACAGTGATTTTTAAATTTTGGGTTCACTCTCCCCCTCCCCAACTAATGGCATACATTATTGAGTTTCCTTTAAAAAAATTAAAATGCGGCCGTTAGAGCGATTATTAACTTTCTGCTTAATCTCCAAAAGTTTTCCAGGTACACCCCCACTTCAATTAATCTGAAAAAAAATCTTATTTGATTTAAATGGTAAATGCCGAATTCTGTTGAGAAAAAGAATATTGATGCTGAGTGATTTTTAAAATTTTGGTTTGAAGTAACCCCGCTCTTAATGGCCCGATTTGCCTCATTTTCAGAAATTTTTCTTATTCTATTTAAATGGCACATATGGAGGTTTTTGCAAAAAACATATATGAATGCTACTAGAGCGATTTTTAAATTTTGGGATGCAGGCAAAACTCTCCCCTCCTAATATCCCCATTTCCATGATTTTTCAGAAACGATTTTTCTTATTGTATTTAAATGGTGTATACGGAGTTTCGTTGCGAAAAATCATATATTAATGCCATTAGAGCGATTTTTTAATTCTGGGTTTCAGGTAAACCCCCCTCCTAATAGTCTGATTTCACCGATTTTTGACAAATATTTTTCGTACTTTATTTTAATAGCATATCCAAGTTTCCTTTAAAAAGTTTAAAGTTCAGATACTAGAACGATTTTTTAATTTCACTTTAACCCCCAAAGTTTTTCGGATATACCCCCACTCCAAGTGGCGTGATTGCCATGATTTTCGAAAAATACTTTTATCAATTTATTTTCAAGATTTTTACTGAATTTCTTTAAGATAAAGCAAAATTTGCACCCGTTTTTCATTTTTTTTTTTTTAAATTTTCGATTTAGGTTAACTAACTTCAGTCAGTTAGTTAGTTAGCGAAGTTAGTTTACTAACTTCATTAATAAAACATTTGCATAAAAGAATTCTGGTACCTCTTTGTTACCTTTCACTAGACAGTGTGTCACACTTTTCGCAATTCTTTTCAAGATATCGTCTATAAATAAGCTGAATAAAATAAGACAGCTTACATCCAGCACATCTTATACAAAACTTGACTATTAACGGTAGCAAATGCTTTTTTTAATTCAGCAAAGAACATACATACCCTTCCTTGTTAGTAACTTAAGTATTATCCACTATTGTCCGCATTATCTACTATCTTCTCCCTTTCCCAATCTTGTTTGAAATGCAGACATCTTATTTTCTTCTTCTGCCCAGCCTGTAATCTATCCGCCTTTACTCTGTAAATATTTTCACTTAAAAGAGAAAGAGAGAATCCCTCTATAGTTATCTGGTTTACCCCTATCTCCCTTTCCTTTGTATAACAGAACCACCATGCTTATCTTCCAATTTTACTTTGTTTAAAAACTCAACCATTATTCTCATATCCTTATCTCTTTTGCTGAGTATTTTATAAAATTCCCCTGATATTGCATCTATCCCCACTGTTTTGTTCCTTTTCAAATTCTTTATTTGCCGCTCTACCTCGTTAACAGTAATTTCTGGTCTACTTTTTTTAATTTTTAGTATCCAGTCACTCCTTACCCACTTTAATACATTCAGTGATACCTCCATTCCCGATCAACTTTCCAAAATATTCCAATCATTCCTTTGGAGCAATCATATTTCGCTTTCTCTCTTTTTGCTCTTTTTTATTTTATTTCATTGTTTTCTTTTAATATTACGTCGTTTTTGCTGCTGAGGCACCACAGGCGGTGAACACTGATGATACATGAGATGCAATGATAAACTGGGAAAGGATTTTTATGTTTAAGGAAGGAAACGTACCAGGCTCAGTTTAGGATACCTCCCCGGCATTTGCCATTTATGAGCACTGAGAAAAACCCGTCAGGGAGGACGGTCCTGGCGGGATTCGAACCTCAGACCTCCCGCTCACGAGTCCGCGCCTTAACGATCTCGGCCACCTTTGTCGGTCTCTTTTTGCATATATACCCAGTTTGCCTCCCCCCCCCCCCCGCCAATCCCGTATTGCTTGCTGAATTTGTTTCCCTGTATTTTCTTGCCATTTCTTCCTTTTTTCCTCCAACTAATATTTACACCCCCGTTTACTTATCAGGAAATTCTGCCTAGCACAATCCTCTCCTGCCTTCCCTCGTCTCGACAGCTCCTTAAAAATTTCTCTCTTCATCGTCTTACTTCTTATCACACCATCCCACCCTCTTTTTTCTTGCACTTTTGTCTCACTTCCATATTTGTACCTGTCCATTTAATAAAAACTAACTTTTTCATTGTTTCTTCCACCTTACTTTCCCTAATAGCTTAATTCTATACACGACACTAACTAATTGAGCTCAAAAGGAGCTAAGCGACTTCTTGAGACACTTCTTCAAAACTTGTAGCATTCTTTTCAACGCTCTTGAACCGATAAGAATAAAATGACACACCATGATTAAGATAAAGACTTGCAATCTAAGTGTGACTTACAGACTCCTCGCAGGATCCTGTTTCCTCTTGAACCAAGCTGCTGTTAGACCGGGTATTTTCATGGGGCGTTAGCAACACGTCACATATATTTGTAGAACCGTTGGCGTGCGTCATCATATACTCCTCCATAGTGGCAAATAACTGTGGCATCCACAAACGTATTGTGTTTTGTCTGGAACAGAATTCATTGTTAATTTGTAAATGCAGGCCCAATGGAACTTATTATCAAATGCTCAGGATTATAGAGTTTTGATCTGCAATTGAATGAAGTCTGTTTCACGAGAGTTTTCGAGCTTCTAGCTAATTCATTAACACATATGTGTTTATTTTAATGGAGTTTTCAATAATGTTTGCAATTTGAAACTATAAAAACCTGACATTTTCCGGAATATCAAAAGTAAACATGGCATTTGTGTTTTGATAATTCTTGACAAATGCATACTGGAGACAGAAGCCAAGCAGATGAAAAGAAAACAATAATGAGCATCGAAAATGCATCTCATTAACTTTTACTTTATCGAACAGTATACGCTGGTACACATCAAGATCTATGATGATCTTGGGAAACTGTACTAAGAATATGAAAATTGGACATATTTCCTGTTAGTAAACGACCGTTATTAATATTATCAATGAACCCATCAAGCATAAATACCGAGAATTATTTTTGACCTGCGTCCGTAACTCGCGCTCGGCCAAGGTCATAATAAGACAGTTACCACGTTGATGCTACAAGTGAACAGTTAGTCGCAGTTTGCTGTTACGAGAGCAAATCTTTGTGTTAATACAAGTTATTACATGATTGCAGGCGCCGGTTTTATTAATGACAATGTATTAGTGACTGTAGTTTATGGTATTGAAATGTTACCTCTAGCATAGAGAAAACATTAAGTTTATAGGAAAAGGAACTTAAATAAATATAAGGTTAGAAATTAGAAGAACTGCTAAAGCAGAGTTGTGGAGAATTTCAATTTTATCAAAAGATATCAGAAATGTGTGATTGCAGATGGGCACCACTTCAAGTAACACTGCAACATAGGTCAGATAAAACTCATATAGTGTTCGTGCTATTATTTATCTAAGTTGTGCTAGTACAAATGAGGGGAACTTGTTAATAGTCAGAACCGGTGATTGTCACGAACCTTGGACCTAACGTTTGCTTTCAGCTGCGGGCGCTGACCGAAAAAGGAAGGGGGGAAATGCTGGGTTCAATGCTATAAATTACAATTAGGGTGTTCGCCCTCAAAGCATGGAAACAGTTTTAAATTATTCAATTTCTCACTTTAAATTATTTTAGGTTTAAGATTTATATGAACATGCGGTATAACAAAAGCTTTTTATTGCTTCCATCTTTGACTGTGGCATGAAGCATGTGCTTTTGGCTTCCTTTTTTCACCTTTTCACCAAATAAAGAGCTCTACATGATACAAAATTTGGCCAAATATATTTAAAGAAATGCTTTTCTTTTAAAAATAAAATGTTTGCTACAGTGAAAGCATATTACGTTAGTGTAAATAATAAAACGCTTAAAAGTTAGTCTAATACAAGTAAGAAAGTAATAACTAATATTTAATTACAACTTAGAATTTCAGAATTTAAAGAAATTTAAAATACAGTATGTTTTCCTACATCATTCAAAACAAAATACCTAAGTAAGCTGGATGTAGGAGATCATTTATATTTTGCGCTCCACAAGTTTCCAGCCTGATGCACAAGGTCATGTTGTGATGTTCATGTCAATACATTTTTCAGGAGTGTAAACACTATCTCCTTTACGGGCACGCCATTAATTTACCTGGAGGACCTCATTTAAGTCTCGTGTGTTCCATAATACAGCGTGATATTCAAAATTAAACTCAGAGTCATTATTAAAAAGTGTTTATTCAAATGCAAGTGAGCGTGAAATGTTGTCAGAAGTTTTGAGCCTTTTCCGGGATAAAGAAAGGACAGTTGGAATCTATCGTTACAGGGGACGAAATTATGGTCTCTACTATGATCCTCTTTCATAAAGAGAATCAATGAAGTGGGGGAAGAAGAATGAAATAATCCTTAGAAATGGCAAGGTGACACAATTCACGAAGATCATGGCGAAACATTTTTGGCGACTGTAGAGGATTCTAATGACAGACTTCAAAGAAAGGAACACAGTGGTGACTGGGAAGTCTATTTTTTTTAATGTGTTTAACGCCCGTTTTTACCACTGAGGCACACAGACAATGGACACTGATGATACATGAAATGAAAGGAAACTGGGAAAGGATTTTTATAAGAAAGGAAGCGTTCCAGGCCTAAATTTAGGATATACCTCCCCTGTCTTTGGTAGGGGAGATACTATGCTGAGCTACTGCATCAATTGCACAGTGCCATCAAGGAATAGAGGCGTGGAATGGAGTCGAAGAGTTGGTTTATTGCACAACAAAACACTGTTGTTGCCACTTATGGCTTCCACCCACCATACAGCTCAAACATTGCCCCAGTGATCATTACGTGTTTTCAAAACTGAAATCTGACCTTCTAGGATGAAGATTTACAAACAGGAATGAGTTGAAAGATGCTGTTTTCAAAACTTCGAACATTTTTTTCAAGGGAAACTGAAAACTGATTGTGGGACAATTATACATTCAGCAATTTATTATTACATTTTCTGTACATGTATATTCATTAATACAGGCTCTCTGAGTAAAGTTTTCATTCACTGTAGAGTGTATCTACGATATCTGATATACCAAAACTTGGCTAAATATTGTAGAGATACGCAAATGTCAAAATTTGGATTTCCGTTTATTTACATGTAAGATTCTCACTATTACACACAACGTATAGACATAGAGCTTTCGTTATCGTGTTTGTTGCTTTTGTTATTTTGTCAAAGGATCTTGAATCACCTAGGTGCATGATAAGTTTTCTAATTAATAGAGCTAATATCTTATAGCTGATCTTATAGCTGAGAACATTTTCGGAATGATACATTTCAAGGTTAAACTTAATTACTAGTCTCACAAACGCGCCACTGCCAACCATTGCGCGGTAAATAGTAGCTTTTTTCGAAAAGTTTCCGAAACACTGTTCCCATACTGTAATACTAAACTTAACCTCAACTTTGGTTATTTTTGCATTCATATTAGGTAACCTAGATGGAGCCCATAACAATGTTTCTGGAGAGTAATCCGATCCGGTGGAGCATCCTTCTCCTCCAAGGAGCTCGAACCCCCTCAGAAGCCAGACAAAAACCTCTCAAATCACCCCACTAGCCCACCTTGTTCTAGCATTTTTCGATCCCGTAACAGAATCAACGAATGAAAAGAAATGGGAGAGAGGAAAATTTGTGGAAAAATCACAATATTCTCATAAGTGACCAGAGGAAACCAGGAAAAAATTCAAAGCTTTGATGGTCGGCCACTAAGGATTTGAATCCAGAAGCTCCCAAATGCAACCAACTGCAATTTCCGAGTGTGACCACCTGATCCAACCCACTTAATATTCTTTAAGAAATACAGAGCCCTCGTTTGGAAGGGAATTTGCTTGGCACCGAGAAGCACGCTGTTTGTTGGCGGGGTCCGATATTCACAGCTCCTTAAATTTAAGTTCATAGATTTCTATAGCACACAAAACACCATTTTTTTTTTTTGTCACACAATGGCATTTCGAGTACAAGATCGAGTTTTTCTGCACTCCTGTATATCTATTGTTTTGTGTCGCTACATGCTTCGTCCTTTAAAAAAAAAATTAAACACGGGTCAATAAAGCGACTATTAGCATTATCCAACACCTAATTGCAGAAATTAACACTATTATAACAATCGCGTGGTTGTAATTCCTGAATTAAAGCTATCTTATAACTTTATAAGCTTTTAATTTTAAAAGTTTATGACATTCTAAGTCAAAGTTTGCGAAATTCCTGATTCCTGTACCAGCTTTCTCAGAGATTTTTTTTTTTTACTTTGTTCTAACTTTGATCCTATGTCATAGAGTTTTTCCTCTGTGAGAACACTGCGTTTTACTTTAGGTTTCTTATCAAAAATAGATCCCTTTTCCCTAAATCTATTCACAAGATGACAGACCGTTTCTCTCTGAGGCGCACGAACAGCAGGGAATCTGTCTATAAATCGCTCGCTACTCTACATAAGTTTGTTGTTACATAGAGATCATGCATGAAGATTCTCTGTACATTTTGACATTATAAGATCACTAACTCACTATAACACTGAAACAGGTGGTCTCACAACGCTCAACTTTCGTACAGCACAAAGACTTCGCGTCAGTACAAGGAGAGACGGGAAAGTAAAGGGGGAACAGAACAGTTAGAAACAGGTAGGATGGCAAATCCCCGTAAGTGGCACGCGTTCAAATTAAGACTCGTAGTTACTCTAGAATAATATAGGTGCCAATGCTCTCTTGGCCTCATACATGAAAAGTGAATGTGTTTGGAGGTCCATGTATGTTCTGGTGCTATTATGGTTCTAAGAAAACTTCGTTTCTTCCTCTGTTTACTGTTGAGTATATTTGGTCCGTTATGGTGTCGTACATGCAGGATATCAACCCTTAATGCATAATAAAACTTTTAACTGAAAGAGAACATTGACCACAACATTCCTGTTGCAAAATGGTATAGTACACTATAGCAATGTTTGTTTACAACAGCATTTAAGGAAAAATACTTACCCCATCAGTGCGCTGAACTGGATGATGAAAACTAGAAGCGAGTTTTTTAGAAAAGGAGGAATAAAAAAAGGCTTAACTTGGCCAAAACTAAGCTTGAGAAACTTGGTTACGCTTTTCTTTGGAGCTTCTTCATTTGATGTTTCTTTAAGCTCGACTTTCTGCTCGTTCAGAAGACTTTTAACCTGAAAAAGTGTAAACGTTACTAAAATTAAGCGTTCTGTATATGATTTCAGTTTATAATCAAGCTAGTTATCCACCGTTTAAAAAATCTAATAATACTATAACGTCCTTTCCAAAAAAATTGGAAAAATTTTACAAATAAATTAGTATATCTTTACCATAAAAATGTACCTTTCCCAAAACTTATAGACTTTATTCCTCTAAAGCTTTATTTATTATATATAAGTATATTAAGATACCGAATAAATTAGATATAATGAGATATTAGTTATAAAATGTTTTCAAAATTTACAAATGAAATAATATCATTAATATTTGTATCAGTATCATTATTTTTAAAAATATATTGGAAATAATTCGGACTGTTTAAACGTGTTTAAAAATGTACCATAAAATTATGCCATTACGTTAATAAACTATATAAATTTTCCAAAGATGCTAGTAAAAAAAAAGAGCAGATCTCTCACCGAGTATATGCAATAGGATCCAACCTGAACGACATTCCAAGTGTATCGCCGACTTCCTTAGGAAATACATTGGTAAAAGTTTCATTTTTATATTGTACTTCTCATTTCATCTATATATTATAAATAAAATGATACTTGGCTACTAAACGTGAGGGCATTCAACATCCCGTCAAGGAGATGCATTCATAAAACTTGCATCTGTCTCCGATACACCCTACCCTGATCTTTTAGTACTTAAAAACTACAAATTATGTATAAAAGATTTAATTTTCATCATTGTTTTTGACACTCTCGTCCAAAATATTTCAAAACAAAAGCTTACACTATTGAATGATAAATCAGTTCACTTACTCACCGGATATGTTTCTGGTGCTTTGCCGGTGTTTATGGAGTATATTCTCTGGAAAACACAAAGCGCCTCCTCATTGCGACCAGTAGCCATGAGGAACTTGGGTGATTCATCGAAGAAGAAGATTCCTGCTCCAGCCAGGAAGCTGGGCAGGGAACAAACAAGGAGGAAGAGGCGCCAGGAATTAAATGTGAAGCTTTCGACTGTCCAAGACCAGCTTTGTGGAATTAAAAGCCATGCCAGGCCTGCAACACCAAACACTGTTAACTACCAATTACTTTTTACCCACATGCTTCGACAAGACATTTCCAAATAAGTCAAGGAACCTTCTGGAGGAGCCTTTGAAGTTAAACATTTTTTTTTTTTTTCTTATTTCTGATTTCAGTCAACATTTGAATCTTTAGAAATTATGTGTGATCTATTACAGAACAAATGTATTCGTAAATGAATGGACAGAAATCATCCTGTAACAACATTATATGAGGTATTTCATATATACATTGAAGTTTTCACCGCATATTTATCAATAGATTATAATAATTAGACAGGACCTTAATTTCAAAACTTCTCAGTCTAACTGCCGGTTTAAAATAAATTTAATTTAACAAAAGAGACGCAAATTTGGATACTAGGAGGGAATTTTAAAATCCAATATGCATTAATATACTGTCAATATCAAATTTGATATGTGTTTAATTACATTTATATTAGAATACTTATTTAGATTGGCAAGTTTATAATGAAACTCCTGTAGATTTAAATGCTTGTACACATTACAAAATCTAAGAACAACAACTGCAGTATTCATATTTTTATTTTCTAAATATTCTTAAATGATATGCTAGTCAGTAAAATAACTGACTATTTATAGATTTTATACTAAATTGTTGGACACATTTCATTGAACAATATAAAATTCAACAGAAGTTCTATGATCGATTATGTACTTACCTGGTATTGCTACTGTGGCTAAGGCAGTATAAATGCCCACAATTTGCACACTGCTGGCTCTCATGCTCTTCCCGCAAGTTTCAGCTAGGTAAGACATAAACACTGCGAAGGGTCCACTAGATCTGTACATAATAACAAATTTCAAAGTACTATAAATGTAAAATAATTAGACGGTTTAAAAATTACATATTAGACAAATATAAATCGTGCTTTTAAATGCGACTCTTACTTCAAACATTAACATAATACACAACTTTTATAAATTAACTCTAATAACATTGTTAACTATAAAGCCTGAGCTATAAGCACTCAAAGATTTAATGTCACCTATAGGAATAAACTTTTTATAACTACGAGAGCGTTATGGAAGGTAGCTTCTCACTTCACGTTCATCAACCACACGCCGAGAAACGCTTTAGGGATGTAACGTAATTGTATTTGAAGTCATTTTATACAAAGAACATGCAATTAATTTTCGATACATTAAATAACTTATGCTTCTACAGCTTTTGACAGCTAAATACTGCTTAGTTGCTTGCTGCTAAAGGCACAGTTAAGGGTCCTGTGCTTGCCCCAATGGCATTCGGAACTACTTTAACCATAGCTTCCTAGACCGGATTAATTACTACGTGTTTCTCTTTCCTTCTTCTTCTTTACTTCCTTTCTTTCTTTCTTTCTTCCTTTCTTTCTTTCTTTCTTTCTTTTAACAGTGTTTAACGCCCGGTTTTACTGCTGAGGCATCACAGGCAGTGACACTGATGATACATGAGATGAAATGATAAATTGGAAAAGCACTTTTTTTCCCTCAGTCAGGTAGGACGGTCCTAGTGGGAATAGAACCCCATACCTCCCGCTTACGAGCCGTGCCTTAACGACCTCGCCACCCACGACGATAAACTAACTACTTCTTGAATTAATTTAAAAAATTACGTATCTATTCAGAGGGCTGAAATCATAAATTGTGAAATCGTTATTGTAAGTTTAAAAGTTATGATAACGTAGGTATTTATCTTTAAAGATTCTCTTCCGCAAAGATAAGGAAGAATTGAAAACGTGTGAATTTTAGTAGCGAGATGTGTCATAGACTAAAGGAGTAAACAATTATTTGGTGTTATTCTAGAAGCAGAAATACAAATTAGTCATGATTTTAAACAGATTTTTATACACTGTAATACGGAATTTAATTATAGATGAATTCATTTATTGTGAAAGATCATAGCATTGGTACTGTAGTGTGCTATGCTGGGCTGAAAGCGTTATCAAATATACCAATTTATATTTTTGGAGGACAAAGCGGCGTCTGTGCAGGTTTTCTCCGTCCTCATCTTCACCATCATCAAGTAATCCCACGATTTCTCGAGCCGGTCGGTCCTGGTGGTGTAGTGGTGACCATACTTGCCTCCTGAACCCAAGATCGTGGCCAGGATGGTTTCCTTCGGAAGGGAAGTAAAGCCGTGGGTCCCATGTCGTACAATTACCTCACGTAAAAGAACCTCAAGCCTGAAAGAAGAGGCCTGTGAGCAAAATTTGTAGACCGTTTCGCTCCCTGAATTAAATAGGCGCTGGTGACCTAAGATGTTAAAGAGCGCCCATAAATAACCCCCCTCCCAAAAAAAAAAAACAAAAAAACAATTTCTCGGCGCGCGCAATCAAATGGACTACGCTAACACCATCTAACGGCAAATGGGAAATTTCCAAAAGCTGGCGACTACCATCATCATATTAGTTATAATAAAAACGGGGAACGGATTCTAAAGGTTCTATTAAAATTATGAGTGGCATTTATGGCACAGAAAGACAGAATTTTTTATTCATTGAGATTCTACAATTTTTCCGATTTCATTTCACCAACCCTGTTCACTTTCTCTCTTCTTCATGTTCATTTCATCCTAATGCCTGACCGCCAATTCGGCGAAGACCATGGAATACAGCGTATAATCTTCATTTATTCCTATACAACCCAGAGCTTGCTCTGACTTTCCCCTACATCCTTGGGAAATCTGCCTGCCCCAAGCCTGATTTCCAATACAAGATTTACTAGAGATGAATTATAATAGGCGGTTAGAGTTTGTAGCGCCATAGGGCTCTTTTATCCTCACACGCAAGAGCACAATACGCCTTCTTACAAACAGATTGGATTTAGGAACCACTTTAAAATTCTCCTCGCTCCATTTCTTATTTTATTCCTGTCCTTCCGAAATTTAGTTTTATCCGATTCGGTTTATTTGATTTATTTACGGACGCTCTTTAACATCTCAGGTCATCAGCGTCCCATTCAATTTAGGGCAAGAAACGACCAACAAATTTTGTTCAGAGGCCTTTTCTTTCAGGCTTGAGGTTCTTTTTCGTGCCGTAAATGTACGACACGGGACCCACGGCTTTACTTCCCTTCTGTAAGAAGCCATCCATACTTAGGATTTTTACTCCTGAAAAATCCATTGGTCCTGACCGGGCTTGAACCCGCGATCTTTGGTTTAGGAGGCAAATATGGTTCCCACTACACCACCAGGACCGACTTTATTCGATTCATAAATTCTATAGAAGTATATAAATATCACCAATTTCTCTATCAGCACTAGTTCATTATGATCCCACATTATCTTAATATAAAAAAGATGGTCTAAGTGTAAACAAATTTGCATCGAAACTTAACTTCTGCCATATAGGTATAGATAAAACCAAAGTTTCTGTCATGGCATTAGACCTTACAACAATGTTGTTTTGACATCATTACTTCCACAGGATATGATCTGATATTGTTAAGGGAAGCTCTTGCAGATAATATTTACTAAAATAAAAGTAGGAAGAAATTGTGCTAAACGACGACGCTATACAGAAAAGAATTTTGCTTTGTTCCATATATTTCTATCTTTAATAGAGGACAGTTTCAGAAATTGACTATTACATTATTTTAATCATATTTAAATATTAATAGTGATTTTTATTTTAAAAATGATGGCTCATAGTAACATAACACAAATAATAAACGAATTTAATATATAATTAACTTTTTTTATTAAAGTGACAGCGCACTTTTGATTTGTTCACCTCAAGTAAAATTATATCTCCAACTTTTGTTTTTGATTTCTTAAAAGTTATTTAAAAAATTTAAGTTGCTCGGAAATTAATGACTATTTCGTGATTTAAACTTAAATAAAACACAAATAAATTCAGAATTAATTTTATTGATCTAAATAACCATCAAGACATCTGTACATTTTTGCTAATTACGGGGAAAAGTAAAAATTTATTCATAATTTCGCCATAACACATATTTGGTTTGTCACACTGCTTTCTGAACATACATGTTTAGAGTTGGTAGCACTGTGGTCACATGATAGAAGGTTGTCCTTCATCGCGTCATATTACTTGCAGCTGTGACAATATAAACATAGGTAGCAGTGTTCAACAATAAAGAGCCAACTATAACTCAAGCGCTATAACAATGAAGGCATAGGATTTTTGACCAGAATATTCTCATCAAGGAATGAAAGGTGTTTTATCACTAGTCACTATGAGCCAGAACCAAACGCCAGAGTATGGAGTGAAAATATCCGGGATCGCCAACGAAGAACAAATTCAATACGAGGACTACTTGTAAAAGGGATGTACGATCAACAGTGCAAAATAACAGTGATTGCTGGCCAACATTCTGAAGCCAGCAATCAAAGAAAGAGTTGTTGCTGCTTGACAATGCAACGCCAAACGCGACCGGTCAGACCGTTGCAACCATTAGCCATTTGAGTTTCAAGGTGTTGGAACATCCTGTCTACAGCCCAGATATCGCCCCTTCTAGCTATCATCTCTTTGGAACGCTTAAAGATGCTTCACGAGGTCATCGATTTACTACGGACGAAGAAGTGAGGGAAACAGTGCAAAAATGGTTGCACAACGTACCGAAAACCTTCTTGGAGGGTACAGGCAAGCTTGTGAACCTTTGGACGATGTACATCGAAAAGATAAGAAAAAATGATTTGCTTATTCAACCCTTTTGTTAAAATAAATTGGAAAAGCAAGAATACGAATAATTTAAATCTTCCCTCATAGTAATAAGATAATTTATACCATTTTAATAAACCTCGTGACTTTTAGAGACTATTGAATTTCTAAATGTCGTCTCAACTTCACCTTTGTTACTGGAGACTTTACTCTTCAGGATAATGTTCAGGTCAGTTGGTGAAAGGTGAGGTAAAGGTAAAGATAAAGTTGCGTAACGTAAGTTTACTTAGTTTCAGGAATGCTCTTGGGGAGATGTGGAAGAGAAACAGGATCTTTTCTGTTGTTCACTTGCTGTTTCTAATGCAACTAGTGAATTTCTTGACAATACTTCTCCGAAGTAATTTAGAAGTGTTTTGCTGCTTCATCGAGATTCAGTCATTGTGCCAATCGTTTGCGATTTCGCAGAGAATTCACTTTTCATCTCAGGTCACAATACGATGAAAAAAAGTATGTATTTTATAGTTTAAAAGTAATGATATACAAAACAGTTATCAATTTCCGAACGATCTAATCATTCCTCCGAATCTCATTCACTAATAGAACGGTTCTTAAACATAGGAGCAGTGTTCAATAAAGAATGATCACAACTTTTTACAGGCATAGTTCATCGCGCAAAAATTACAAAATTTTATTATCTTAATGCGTGGTGCATACGCGGTATAGTTACATTATTGCCACTACCAGTTCTCTCTGTGACAAGTGTACAAGTTGAAACGTGTTCAGTTCTGCCTACAACAGGATGTGCGAGGAACAATATGAAATTCTGTTTTCGTCTCAACAAATCTTCAGCTGAGACCTATGCAATGTTGCAAGAACCCTGTGGAGAATTTGTTCCTCTCTACAGCACAGCTGGAAGATTTAAGGAGAGGAGGTAGTCAGTTTCAAAGAAGAATGGACCTGACGCTCCAGTTTGTGCTCTAACGGAAGAAGGCATTAATACCGGTGTTGCCATTGATAGAGAGGATCGTGTAATAACATTCAGAACATTTTCAGAAATTTTAAAAATGTCACTCACACCTTAGTAATTTCAAAGTTGCACATGAGACGTGTTTTTGCACGTGAATTCCCGAACAAAAGACGTTCGGTGCAGGTTTGAGTTGAAAATGATGTTACAGGAAGACGGAGTTTCGCTGCTGCTGAAATTTGGCTAACTCATTTCGATTCTGAGAGCAAACAGCAAAGATATGTGTGTGGCCAGCAACACATAAACAAACGGAAAGTAAGTGGTTGCTTCTGCTGGGAAACTTGTGGTCATCTCATTTTTCGATATTCAAGGAATGATTTACCAGCATCTGAAAACACAACTGTAACTGAGTAATACCATAGCGATGTCCTAAAAACTCTGCAAGGCCACAGTTTCTTTCAACAAACTATATGCTGCACCACGATAATGCATGGCCGCATATCGCTAATGTTTTTTGCCCAATATCTCCCAAAAAGCAATGTAAAATGTGTCCCTCACACTCCATGTAGTTCAGATTTAACTCCGTGTGAAAGTTTCCTTTTTCCCCACAACTTCGCGACATTTTTCCATCATCAGAAGCGATGGTGAGGGTTGCAGTCTGAAGGGTCTGTCAAAAATAGTTTCCAGCATATCTTTGGCATAAGGTTTATTGCATCCAAGGGGATTGCTTTGAGAAAGATTATCAAAATTATAAATTATGGCATTCTTTATTGAACCGCTCTCGTGCATAACCTGTAAATAAAACATAAAACAGCATTGTTTTGTGCTAAGAACGATTGATTCCGAAGTGCGAAGTTCGAAAAAGGGCATTAACCTCACAGTATAAATAGAGCGTGCGAAAACGCTCTATAATTAAACATTGCGTCAAATGCGTGTAAGCAATGAAGTGTACTATTAAAGTAAATCAATCATATAGGAAAAGAATCACAGAATTTTATACTTACATAAAACCTCCTATGAACTTGAATAAAGCGAGAACCCAGAAAGCCTGGGAAAACCCAGAAAGAAATCCGACTATAGCAAGCAGTAGAAGTCCATACAAGAGGATCTTGCGTCGACCCAGAGTATCGGAGAGAAATCCCCAAAAGAAGGCACTCGCTATCATTCCTATAGGTATAAGCGTAAAGGAATAATCAGAAATTTATTTAAACTACAAAGAAAGAAATGTATAAAAGATGTCATTTCATAATGACAGATCGTTAACCTAAGCTCTACAGAGACTTTTTAATAAAAATTAAACGTAAAACATTTTAAATGAATATTTTCTAGTAAATAATTGAAACTACTTCTAAACACATGTTTCATTGTATTAAATTGATAAGCTTAATTCATATAATTTCAAACAAGTAGAATGATTTGTCTAACTCATTCGATTTTGACTGTTGGTTCTTTACTTACAATGACTGAAAATGGACTTAACAATGCAATATCAAATCTATCTCTAATTTTAAAGTTGCATGAGTCCTAAAACGTCAAGAACATTTTAATTAATATGAATTAGGATTATAGTTAATTGTAACATTTGATTTTCATTCAAGTATTGATTAGTAATTAAATATGAAATGGGCCAGCCATTAAATTGTATTTTTCTAAACTATATTGGATTTTGGTCACCTACCTGCATATACCATTCCATTTAAGGCCCCTTTGTCCAGGTTAGAAAGCTGGAGATCACATTCTGCGGACGGTAGGATGAAGGACGTGGCTGAAGTATCGAACACTTTGGCCCATGTTACAGGAATCGCCACCAGCATCAACAGGTAGTTGAACTTGCCAAAACCTTGTGCAATCAAAGACGTTGTTAAGTACTATCTAGAACTAGACCATATGTGGTGCTGGTGTTCAGGGAAAAATTGAACCAATCAACAATTCACTATGAAAACTGCTTGAAACTAGGTTACCATAGAGTTAATCTTACTATAATTAAGAAAGACAAAATGAGAAGTAATAGAATATTGTTCATCAGTAGTGTATTTGATAGAGCTAGCTTCTTAATTAATAAGTAATTTCTTCACTAAACATAAGCAATAGCCTGACTCAAGTTAGGGTATAAGACATCAGAGAGAGGGGGTTAGAACTTGTGGCTGCATTCCAGAAACCTGCTGATAAAACAAAGGCAAAACGCTAGTCAGAGTTCAGGGTCAGATATACACTATGGTTGATGTTAAGGCAACCTCGCGTCCATAGTAGAAAAGGTTCCATCATTAGAAATAAGTTAAATCACGAGGTATTGATATCATACATACAAGTGTACAACTTGTCGAAAGTATTGCGGACTTTTATTTTCACAAGTAGATTAGAATAGGTATTTACAATATATAGGATTCTGTAAACTATTTTTACTGCGTTAATAGAAACATGTTTTATTTCTGTTTACGGAACCAGGTTTAATTTTCGTGTTACTTCTGCAAAAGGAACTTCATTTATAAAAGGATCGAATAAATGTAATCACTCTGTTTAATGTAGAAGGAACTGGGCTGCGCGTAGTTCTTGTACTATGGTTAGTTTAAAATACAGAGAAATTAAAATGCTAAATATTATACTAATATGTTGATAATATTTGACAATTACAAATATATAGCAATTAAATTAAATATTACTAACATTCAATTTTATGATAAACTTTTTTCGTTTAAATCAAATCTTTATTATTATAAAATAATATATAAAATAATATATTCTTATTATAAATCGCAAATTAATGAGCATTTATTTTAATTTTACATACGTTAGAGCTTATATAAGCTACTCAAAAGAATAACTATTTTAATAAGTAATTAATGTTCAAAGTTATATTACAAATCATCCCCATATAACCAAAACGTGATGGAAAAGCTCATTAAAACACCCAAAATGGAGCTTAACAAGAGTACACAGACTGAAAGCCTACACACAATTACAATGAAAATTTAACTGCTAGACAGTGAAAAGATAAATGTAAAGAATGCTATACACAAAATAAATAATTAAATTAGTTACCAAGGTTACTGCTGTCATCACAGAAATTTAATCAGATTTCAAATTTATTAAATTTCAAAGAGAATTTCGTGGGTAAGCCTTGCTGAAAAATATCGTTCAAAATGACGGAAAAGGAGTTTCCCCAGTCAGATAGCCTCGAGCAAGGACAAGCTCAGTGTCCACAAGTAGTCATCTATACCAAAGATGAGAGCTGCTGACAAATAGAACAATAAAGAGGAGTAAGAAAGCGCTGCTCTATCTAGCGGTAAGAGAGGGAAAAGAAATCCTGAAAGATTCGAAAGGAAGGTAAAGTTCCTAGTACAGCAAGAACATACAGAAACTTAGCAGAGCGACGATTACCTGTATATCGCAACAGATCTTAAAAGAACATACAAAAAGAAAAAAAATTCTAGAATACATATCGCTAATCCAAAGCAATGAAAGTAACCTACAACCAACTTTTAAGTCCTTTATATAGTAAATAGCTTGGTAACAGCAGAAAAAGGTAACTATGGTCACTAATTAATGCCTAGACATGTTAGGGAAAAACTTTGTCAACATGGGCAATTTAAAATATTAACGTTGCAGGAAAGCAATGCATAGAACTAAACCTAACCTAACTTAAACCAGCACACTCAATTTACTTCTATGTTATGAAATAACAAAAACAGTAAATAGTGAATAGTGAATATAGCTGTCAGTATTTGCTTAGAGTATGAAATTAAGTGCTTAATTGTCTTATTAGTGACTATACGGAGTGAAAGTAAAGCTATGACTTTTCTTGTACAGAATTATTCTTGTGATAAAGAGAACAAAGGAGTTAAGTATTATTTTGTCGTTTTAAACAGTTTTTCAGAAAATGTAGGTAATTTATCACTTTTTAAATGCACCGTTTCATACTTTATTTAAAATTTGAATGAAAATAGCATAAATTCCTTCTCTACATGACAACACTTATTTGCAATCATAGCTTTAATAGTCTCCTGATTAAACGCCTTGCAAGGTATGTTATTTTAGCGTTAATTGAGTCACAGCATACCCTAAAATTTAATACAATGCGTATGTGTGTAAGTTTTTAACATGATCTTCAACTGTTGTTGTGCGACGTATGTATTAATAGCTGAGTTTTAACTATTTGTATATCTCTTAATATAAAATAAACGATGCTAGTTTGTAAGATGGCACAAGATTTTAATTATTATGTGTGAAGTGCATTGTAACTTGGCAGCAGCGGCACAAAAAAAAAAAAAAAAAAAAAAAAGGAAAAGGAAAAGGAAAATTTCAAACAAAAGAGCGTCATATTCTAAGTGTTTACTTTTTCCTGTTTGCTCTGAATGTAAGTAATAATGATAGTTTGGATAACCTCATATCAAGCGCTTATGTTTACAGTTTTATGTCTAATTATCATTATGAACAATCCCTTAATGTTTATCGTACTCTAGCAGAACCTATTGATGACCGTTCGTTGTTATGGCAGCTACAGAAGCTAAGGAATAAGTAATTGAATACTTGTGTTGCAAAATTGTGAAAAATAAAACAACGATTATCTCAGAAATGAATGGCGCCGTGACAAATTTTATTTAAATAATACTCAAAATAATCCAATCTCTTTCAAGTTAAAAGAAAAGTCATAGATCCCTTTTTACTCTGATATATAGCATGGATCCTCAAATGGAATAATATCGAACTATTTTATAGTAATAATCGCAAATATTTTTTTAGGTTTTCATTATAAAACACTAAGTATCTAAAGGCTATTACATTTATTGGACTATTTCAGAATAGAAAGTGAATAAAATTTCACGGATTTTGTGAATTTTTACATAAATAAATATAAAGATCTCATAAATGTCTAACTGCCAGATAAATAATAATAATAATAATAATAATAATAATAAATATTCTTGCTTATTATTACCTTTCAACATTAAACATGCAAATAGTATAGTCAGCTGGAACGCATGTACAAACATTACGTAGATGCAGAACAGCTTAAAATTCTGAATCAAATTTAAAGCATTATTAACAAGTCATCGTCTTGGAATAAAATGGAGTTATATTAGTTGATTTGAAACTTTAAGGTAAAATATTATAAAGCGTTATTATAACATGCTTACAATTTTTGTCTTAAACAAGAAATAACAATTAAATTGCCATATCTTGTAACATGGTTACGAACAGATGTTCTATAATAATCATTATTTACATTTTCTTTAATATACAATAAGTATCCGAGTGAATTTTGCAACCTTAAAATCCAATTTTTATTTTGTTAGCGAATTTTATTTTATGTAGGATTACAGCTTAGATAATTAAAGAATCACAATATTGTTATTGTCCGTCCATTTCATGTACTTTTATATTTACTATATCAATTTAAATTAGTTTTAAATACGCTTTCATTTGTATTTTGCTTCTGTGTAGATGAAATTTTATATTCAATTTGATATCGTATATGTAGATACAAGTTTTATTCATTTTGACTTAAATTATTTTAAATTTAAGAATTAGTAATTATGTCACATATTTTAGGGCTTCGTCAGCAACGACCATTTGCATATTTGTAACAAACCAAAAGATTTTAAATGAGATTAAAAACATTTTACCTGTGTATGACATTGCGGTCTCAAAATCGGCATGCTCAATATCTTGTGTTGGTGACTCTAGAAGGAAAAAAAGAAATATAATTAGTATACACGAAAGTAGGTAATGCAAACTTAGTGTTACAATTTCCTATAGGTGTCTGTAGTTTTAATTTCCATAGCCTGACTTTCATGTCATGCGTAAATCTTACCCTATAAATGTCCTGTTTATTTACTTTTAAATCGGTAGACAACAAACAACTTAAATACATTTCAAGAAGTACTTAACTTCATTTATATTTGCAGTATGTAGTGTCTATTTTCTGATTTTATCATTGGAAATCTTCACTTTGTCTATTTCGTGTTTCTTTTGAAAAAATGCAAAGTCAGCAAACGAAGAAATAAAAAAAAACGATGAACAGCAGTAGTACAGTGTCAAACCGCCTAAGTAATTCAATGATGCAAACCGAAGACTCGAAAATAGATCGGTGTAAATGATTAAATCAAAGGTTCAACAAATATTTTTTCTTTAGCTCGACCCATAGGAATATTTATAAAAAGGGAGGCCCACAGAACATTTGAAGAAAATAAAAAAAAAACTGTGAGATTTCTTCTTCTTTCTTCATATCGTAGGATTTTAATGAATTGAATTTAAATAATAGCCCGTTCTATGGCAATTAAAATACATGGTTACAGATAAAAGCCTTTAAATTTTCTGAAAAAGATGAGGGTATGTTAAAGTTGAGAGTTGGAATATAGTTTGCGTTATTACTGTATTTATGAGGAACAAAATTATAAATGCTCCTAGAAATAAAGCAGGTACTAACATGACTTTCATTGTTTAATATGTGCTAAATATTTTAATTTGACCATATAAACACATTTTAAAAAGTAAAGTATGAGGAAAAAGTAATGTATTTATTAGTGGTTGCTATTAAAACAGAACAAGTCCCTACAATTTTGTACTTCATATTATATCTCATAAATTTCATAATAATAAAATAATGAAATAATCTCCTTAATTAGATTAAAACTTAAGATGAGATACGTCGTAACAAAGTAGATATATCGGAAGATGTATCCAGAAAGTGGGTTGGAAGTAGCAAAAAATTCCTTAAAATATTTTAATATAAATCGTTGACAGTAATACTTTGTAAAAATACCCTAAACATAAAACATTATTATAATAGAATGTTCGGTTCTGTAATCCATTACAAAAATATTTAATAAGTAATTTATAAATGTCTGATATCAAATATTAAATTAAAATTTAGGAATACTGAGAGCCTTATGCGTGTATGTATATATAGAATGTTTCAGACATACTTTTACAAACTTTGTAGGCGTGTTCCTCATATCAAAACAAGAAAAAAGTTCATATAAACATATATCCGGAAAGCCTTAGTTTTTGAGTTATTAATGAAAGTTTACTTCAAAGCGTTTCAAGGTACAATCTAACAACTTAAGTTCGTAATCGAAAATAAAAGTAATTATCGGTACAAGTCTGCTGGTGTATTCATGTATTCTACATGACCATGTGTTGCCAAGTAGACTTGTTTACATTTGTCATTTGGGTACATTCGTGGTTAATATGTTTATCACGTTTCACTTGTGTTGCATGTTGTGTTGTGTTTATCCATGGCAGGATATCCATTTCGTGCCCTTGCAAATAAGAAGAACCATGTGGTTTGTGTATGATGGGGATCCAGCACTTTATAGCGCACCTTATATATTCGAGATACACTGGCTGATATCTACCATGACAGATGGATAGGTAGGAGAGAACCAGCTCTATGGCCTGTACGTTCCCTCGACCTCACTCCTTTGTATTTTTATCTGTGGAGCCAACTAAAATAATTGGTTTATGCAG